>JAODAL010007894.1:0-121828 GCA_025379985.1 Phyllomedusa bahiana | reverse complement strand
TGGGGAATTGATTTGTATACATGACATATATAGAATACAACAGTTTTTTGGCTCAAAATACACCCTAAGTGTTTATATTGCCTTACACAGACTGGTCAAGCTAAGACTAAACACCAAAGATTATTTATTTGCATTCCTAAATGTACTAAAATGGTATGGTAACTTCACAGTCATAAAAGGCTACATTCCCAATAGTCAGTGACTACTTGTTAGTTAAAGTTTAAAATCAAAGCTAAAAAAGTGTATTAGTGAAATGAAGATTCAGAAAGTGGCTTCTATAAGAAGTCCAATTCATTTTGCAACAACAACAGGGAAAATATTGGTAATTAGCCATTATACTGTTAACTGGGTTCTATCAATTGCTCAGTTCTCAAGAGAGTGCTCTGGTTCAAGCCTGGCTAAGAACTAATGCATGGTAAACGCCCCTTTGACAATTCATAGGCTTATTCCATAGACTGCCAAGGGAGTATTCACCACTGTTCAGTTCTCAATGGACCATGAACTCAAGCACTCTCACCATTAAGAACTGAGCGATGGGGGATCACCTAGTTAACAGTCTAGGGGCTCATTAGCATGTAAGGTGCTGGAACTAAAGGCCCTGAAAACTAGTGAACTGGGAGGCCTAAGAGAAAAGAAAAAAAACCAGTTTAATCAGTGCATGGGCAGCTATCAATGGATGCTGCAAGGTGGATTTTCAGAGGACGTTACAGGTTTTCTTTACATGTAACATCAATTTTAAACTTACAGCTTTACTCATTAGATTAATTTAGATAATAGGACTATAGTAACTGACTACTTGGAATTTTGAGAATGAGGACTTACTGGCAAATTAATAAGCAAATGCTTAAAATACACATTGACATTCTTGCTCATAAATAACACACTTAATGAGAACCTATTACACAGGGCTGTGGAGTCGGAGTCGGAGTCGTGGAGTCGGAGTCGATGCCTATTTTGCAGGAGTCGGAGTCGTCATAAAAGGGACCGACTCCCAAAATATATAATAAGTTGGTCCAGTTAGTTCGATGCAAAGAGCAAGAGGAATTGGGTCCGGCCAGTGCTACTGCTCCCATATCTTCAGCCTCATCACATGAGGAGTGTAATTGATGACATGGAGCAGGCAAAGCGCTGCCCCAGGGGAAAAAGACTCCACTCCATGGCAAACAGATTTCAGCAAAATTTTTCACCTGTTTTCAAAGTAGAAGAGTTTAACCATTCATCAAAACTGACTGTGGCTGAGACAATTCCTTTATACCTGTCACAGGTGTGCCTGCGAGCCCCGTCCCGGGTCGCAGGCACACCTGTGGTCCCTGCACGAGCGGCACCACTGCCTGCATGTCGGGCAGCGGGCACGCTCACCCCGCCACCCGGTCCCTGCCTACTTACCCTGCCTAATCCTGTTGCAGTTCCAGTCTCCCGGCGAGCGCGTCCCCGCTCCCTAGGGTTCTGTGAAATTTAAAGGGCCAGTGCACCGGTAATTGGGTAGTGCCAGTCGCTGCCCTTATTTAAGCCTGCCCCTTCCTGAGTCTTGTGCCAGATCTTTAGAGCCAATAGCCTATAGAGAAAGCGTTCCTAAGCCTTGTTCTGATTACCGTGTACCGTACCGTTTGCTTCCGTTCCTCGACCACTAATCTTGCCGCCTGTCCTGACCTTCTTCCTTTCCCCGACTATGAGCCTGCCTGATGATTTTGTACCACGCTACACCTTGGCTGCCTCAGCAAGCAAGTCACGTCAGGGGTAGCGGACCTGGTAGACTCCCGCCGCAGCAAGTCCAGCCTGCTTTGCGTTGGGCTCTGGTGAAAACCGGGACCTACTTAGTTTCCGCTCCCTGCCGTGGCTTACGCCATCGCTTGCGGTGGTCCAGAGGATCCACTATCTCCGACCGTGACAATACCCTGACATTGTTAGAGGTGTTGCCCCTGTGGTCACCACTTTGCCCCCAACCCAAGTTAGTGTAGAGAGGCCGTTCTCTAGCCTGTAAATAATGAGAGCCGATGTGAGGTCATGTATGCAGGATCTGATGGAGACGATACTATTTCTCAGAACAAATTCAGAGACTCCACAAATGTTCCTGCAGTGTTTTGCATATTTACAATTTTTTTGTGTCCTAAAGTCATACCCAATAAATATATTTTACACTGACAAGCAAAAGGGTAACAATGGTTTGGACTTGTGACTTTCAGGCTCCTTATCTCACCATCCACTACAACTTTGAGGCTACTGTAATTTTATATACAGTCATCTTACCGATCTTATACATAAGTTTGACTTGCAAGTATTCAGCATCTGCTTAGTTACAGTTTTGCTCCTAAAAATGAAAGTGTTAATTTTTATTATTGTGTTAGTATTTGGGAAATCCACCTTTGGTTTTCAGCTCTGCCTGAATCCTTCTGGGCTCTAGCACATCTTGACCAAAATCTGATCCCCGGTCTCTTCTACACATTCCCAATATTGGTGCAGACTGGACTTGGATACAAATACAGCTTTTTCTTCAACTCTACCCACAAGTGTTCAAAAGATCAAAACATTGTTACCCTTTTGCTTGTAAGTGTCTGTTCTACCTAAATAGCTTGATAATTGTATCATAAGGTGATAAACAACCTGATGTTACCATTTTACTACAGTAAAGTTATCACTTAAACATGCGCCGTGTATGAGGGAGTCAGGAGTCGGAGTCAGGAGTCTGAGGTTTGGGAAATTGAGGAGTCGGAGTCGGAGTCGGGGCTTCGGCTTGCTGACTCCACAGCCCTGCTATTACATCTTCTGACGTCTTTTTTTTAGCAAATACTTCTGTTTTCTGTAAAATAACAATTCTGGAGACATCTATATGTAGCTGATATAAATTTTTATGGTCATAGGGAGTGGGGGAAAAAGTAGCATTTTTGGGATGTCAGGGTTTTTTATTAATTTTTTTGTGTTTTTTTTTTTTTTTTTTTTTTTTACATATAATACTCCTCGCCCCTTTTCTTAGGTCAGTAAAAGACCGTTGGAGGTGGGATTTTACATAACTTTTTATTTTGTTTTATTTTTTGCCGATTTTCCCATATAAATGAGACTGATACAGTTATAAGGGAAATACTGCAGTACTGATGGGTGGTCACATGACTGAAGGCTTCCTGCTAATCTTTATATAGAGTGCTCATTAAACGCTGTATATACAATGATTGAGAAGGCAGGGACAGTAATAAACCGTCCCTGCCTTCTCTCTGGAGAGCTGCCACTAACAGCTAGCTCTCCCCTTCAGCTGCTGCATAGTGTTCATACAGCTCATTTGGATGCTGTTTTGGACGCTGTTTTCAGAGCATTTCCGCACGCAAAACAGCATCCAAAAAGCTTCCCAAACACTCGCAGTTCATTTTCACTGATTCCTATGTAAAACCGCATTGTAGTTCACACTACACGTTTTTGGACACAGTTTTGTCACACGTTTTCTGCACTTCTTTAGATACGTTTTTTGGCACTGAAAAAGAAGTGCATGTCAATTCTTGAAGCGTTTCCAATGCTGAAAATCACCATAGGAATCAATAGCTTCAAAACCTCATCCAAAAACTCGTTGTGGTTTTGGACGTGGTTTGTAAAGTTGTAATGATGTAGGCTGGTCAAAACAAAACCGTGCCAAAGACCACGTCAAAACCATGCCAAAAACAGCGCCTGAAACGCACGTCTCAAAAACCTTTATCAAAACCTCTTCTGAAGAAGCGTGTTTCAGTCGAGGTTTTGATGCTGTTCTGGGTACTGAAAAATCTGCATCCAAATCAGCCATGCTAACATACCCTTAGGCTATGTCTACACAGCAATGTGAAAATGCCGTCCAAAATCCGATGCCATTTTCACATAGCTGGACCGTGGCGCAAAAAAGTGCAGTCACATTTCAGATTCCCGTTGACCCAGTAAATTGGGGCTATGGGAATCTGACAACAGTCTGGTGGAATATACATGTTATATATTCCACCGGACGGTTTTAGGTTTAGGAAACCCTCAGTAAAAATCTGTGCTGTGTAGACTGTAGAACAAATTTTCTATTGAGGGCTACACAGCGCAGGTTACGGTCGGATTTTTGGTGGATTCAAAATACTGAATCCGCTGAAAAACCGACCAAAATTATTGTGCAGCTGCGAACTTTGCACGGACGTTTTAACATGGCCGCACAGTTCAAACAGTGTAATTGCGCAGCAATATGCCTGAAATATGCCCCGCAATTACGGTAATTCATAGCTCCCATTGAGAGCTATAAGCACCCGACATTTTTCCCAGCGTATAATACATGGTGGGGAAAACAATTCACATGTTGCTTCTTCCCGACTCTTACGAGCAGGGGAGAGTGAAAGTCAATGGGAGCTTGCTGTCAGTGTTTTAGAAGTACGTTCTGGCCAGGGTGTACTTCTAAAACACCTGGCGTATTGCGGCGCGCACAGTGCATGCCGCAAAATGCCATGTGAACATACTCATGGATGCTGACTGCTTGGATGTATAAGATGTTTGTACATTCCCCTGACTGTGCCCCCAACCTCTTAGGGCCAGTAGTAGGGCTGTCTTATCCTTTGGGCACACTTGACACTCAAGCATAGGGCCCCAGGTGGTTGGATGCATGACCTGACCAGCATACAAGACATCATGGAAATATCCTGGGGCAGGTGGTCTGATAACATCACAGCATTAGACCACCTCTCGCTGGACCTGCTGGAAGAAGCTTGATATGATTGGGGGTGCTTTGAGACACAACATTGTGTGGTGTCATGTGTTTGGGCAGGGCTGACTGCACTTCTTTTGCTGAGGGCCCATAATGCTGTTAAGACATCCCTAGCCAGTGGTGTCCCAGTCGGTTGCTAGCCCCATTTGCCTGCGAAAACGACCCTGAATTTATGGTAACCCAAGATCACCTGTATAAACCTTGTATAGCAAGCTGATATTTTGTAAGCAGCCAAGTGTCCCAAAATTTTGTAAATTTTTAACTCCCCATAAAGAATGAAAAAAAAAAAAAAACTTTAAAAACCCTTAAAAAGAACAAGCTGGTTTTAAAAAATCCCCCCAGCCGGGCCCCCTTTAAAACCAATAATTTTAAATTTTTAAAATTAGGGCCCAATTTAACCCTTCAACGCTGAAAAAAACAGGTGTTTTCCAGGGTTTAAAAAAATCCTTTAAAGTTTTTTTTTGGGGATTTTGTTTCCTATTTTTAAAAGTAAAGGTTTTGATAAATTTTTAAATAAATTACTCATTTTTTGTTAAAAAAAAAAAAAAAACCTCTAAAACCAAAAGGCAAATTGAAAAAAAAAACAGGGCCTTTAAATTTCCCTTGGGGGCCCTTTAAACAAGAAAAATTTTTAAAATTTTTCCCCAGGTTTGCACCAATTCAAGGGTGCTGAAAAAGGGGAAATCCTTGGTTTTTTTCCCCTTTTTTGGGAAAAAATTTTATTTTTTTAAAAAAGCGATTGAATTAATAGTCTTCTGATAAAAATTAAAATAAATTTCCCATTTTTTTTTGGGTTTTAGAAAATCGACCCAAAAAAAAAAACCATGAAAAAGGGGAAAAATTTAAATAAAACAAAAATCAAAATGGCAATTTTTACCCGGGGAAATTCGGGAAGGTAAAAAATTAAAAAACTAGGGTTAAAAATTTTTTAATTTTTAATTTGGTTTTTAAAAAAATATACCCGGGGGGTTTGGGGGGGGGGGGAAAGGGGTTTTAACCCCAAATCCATTAAATTCTATAAAAAAAAAACGCTTTTAAAAACAAGGGGAAGCAAAAAGAAAAAGAAAAAACTTAAACCAAACCCCCCCCCCCCCCCCCCCCCCCAAAGCCCCCCCCCCCCCCCCCCCCCCCTTTTCCCCCCCCCCCTTTTCCAAAAAAAACCCTGCTTTTTCAAACAAAAACTTTTTAATTTTTTAATGGTAAAATAAATAAAAAAAAAGAAAATTTTTTCAATACACAATCATCAAACAAAAGGGGTTTTCCCAACCCCAAACCCCTTTTTTTTTCCCAAATTTAAAACCCTTTCCCAAGGGGAAACTGAAACCCCCAAGCAAACTTTATCCCCCCCCCCCACCCCCCACCCCCAACTTTTTTACAAAATGTTTTTAAAAACAAGGGAAAACCCCTAACCACCCCCCCCCAAAAAAACCACTAAAAAACCCTATTCCCCAAAACACAAAAAGGGGAGTTCCAAAACTGAATAATTACCACCAAAAACTCTTTCCCCCCCCGGGGGGGGGGGGGGGGGGGGGGGGGGGGGGGGGGGGGGGGGGGGGGGGCGGGGGGGAAAAAAAAAAAAAAAGTCCGGATATAGTGCCCTTTATTTTTTTTTTTTACTTTAAAACCGCGTTTTTTCCCCCAAATGGCCTTTTTAACCCAAATGTCCACCCTTTTTTTTTTTTAAAATTTTTTTTCTAAAATTTTTCTTTATTTTTTTTTTTTTTTCCCTCACCGGCCCAAACCGCCAACATCTCCCGACCACTTGTCCCGGAGATTTTAGACACAAATATCTTAGAATCCTCACTTTTTTCCCGCACCCCATTCCTGCCCCCTGGGAAAGGGGTCCATTTAGGGAGCAGGGTTTTGATAGGCATATGGGGATCAATAGGCCAGGTTTAGTAGGCAATAGGGTCCCCATATAGGCAGGCAGTTAGGTAGCTAAAGGCCCCATATAGATAACAGGCAGGGGAAAAGGGGGGCCATATAGGTAGGGAAGCAGAGTTTAGGTACTATAGGGGCCATATATGTAGGGAAGGGAGGGCTTAGGGTAGGCAAGGGGGCAAAAAATAGGCAGGCAGGCATAGGGGTGGCAAAATGGGACCATAATTATAAAACAAGGGTTTTAAAGGGTTGGCTATTGGCCCTAAAATAGGTAGGGCTTAGAAAGTTTTTTAGGGGCCAAAATTTAAAAGGGAGGGGAGGGATAGGGTAGGCATAGGGCCTATATAGCAGGGAGGGCTTTGGGGAGGCTATATATTACAGGGATGGCTTTGAGGAGGCTATAGAGACAAAAATAGGAGGTGGGGGTTTGGGAGGGTTAGGGCTATTTAGGCAGGGCCCGGGGGATAGGGGCTATAAAAAAGGCAGGCAGGGCTAAGGGGCATTATATATAAATAAGGGAAGGAGGGCTAAGGGGGTAATATAGGCAGGAAGGGCTAAAGGGGGAATATATAGGGAGGCAGGCTATAGGGGGTAGATAAGGCAGGGAGGGCTATAAGGGCCAATATAAGGCAGGCAGGGCATAGGGGCCAAAATATGGGAGGGAGGGCTATAGGGGCCAATATATAGGCAGGGGCTAGGCAGGGCATAGGGGGCCCAAAATATAGGCAGGCACGGGTATAGGGGGCCCAAAAAATACGGCAACTATAGGGGCAAAAAATAGGCAGGGAGAGCTATAGGGGCAAAAAATAGGCAGGGGAGGGCATAGGGGCCAAAATATAGGAGGCAGAGCTATAGGGCAAAAATATAGGGGAGACAGGGGATAGGGGCAAAATTTTAGCCAGGCAGAGCTATAGTGGGGGAATATATAGGCAGGAAAAGCTAAGGGGAAAATATAAAAGCAGCAGGGGATAAGAGACAATATATAGGCAGGGGGAAACCCTAGGAGCAAATATATAGGCAGGCAGGGCTATAAGAGACAATATAAGGCAGGCAGGGCTTTATTAAAATTAAAAAAAAAAAAAAGAAAAACACTCTTTTCACCGTCTCTCTTCTTTTTGCAGCTGGGCCCCCGGGGGTCGGCTCGGCGGCGGGCCCGCGATAGTGACATCATCGCAAAAGCCCACGTCAGCACGTTGGGCCGGCGCAGGTTGATTAGCAGCCAGTGCCTGGGTCGCAATACCCCAGTCCTCCTTTGACGCTCGGGGGGGAGGGGCCCGGGGTTCAGAGGTGGAACGCCCTGCCCCACACTCGCCCCCGCACGAACTATATGTTCACGCCAGCGGGCGCAGGACCGAACCACCGGGTACAACCCGGGCCCTCTAAGAGCACGGGCCCGGGGCACTGCTACGTCTACTACCCCCGGGATTTTCGCCCTGGACGTCATATTTTTGGATGTAAATGAATTCGTACACCAAAACTAGCCATTAATCGGACCCCACACTTGTAAAGCGCCAAAAATGATACGCTGTGCGCCTCCATAACGAAATGCGCATAGCACATCTTTACGGGCGACATGTCCCAACACGCCAACGTTGTTTTTTTGCCGTATGTGTCTCCCGATTTTGTAGTATACTCCAAGTGTACGGTGGTTGTCAGCACATTGTATGCCATCTTTTGTGTGGCTGTATGCGCCTTTTTTAGCCGTACATGTGCACCACATTTGTATGGGGCTTACACTGCCGGCTGTTTTCTGTGTGTGATTTTAGACGCATCGCGGAATTTTGTCGTGCATAAATGTGCGCCTTTTTTGCCAGGTCGTGGCGTCAGATTTGCATTGTCTGAACTTTCTTCATCCATGGACGACAAGTTCAGGGCAGTGATGTGTGCGACAATGTGAGTACATAACCTGGCACTTTGCAAATGCGCCCCCTTTTTATTTATTGCTCCAGGGTTCATTGCAGAACACCGTCCTGTACTTATTTCTGGCAGCTGGTTGAAGTTGTAGATCGTGCGCCTACTGTGTGCGCTCTGATGTTGAATGTTGCTCCCAACTCTGCTCAAATGCCAAATGCGTCTAATTTTCGAATGAAAAAAACACACCAACCCTGCAAGCATACTGCACCGAATTTGGCTCTTTTGAGAGGTAAAGATAGAGTAGGACCACCCGGCCTTGAGATCACGTTGTAAGTTCGTGGGGGCTTAAGCATTTTTTGATCAAAACATGTGAACTAAGAATCTCAAAGTTTTTTTCATGTATGATAGATAGCATAAATGCTTCTTTAGGGATTTCCATGTAATGAATTGCCCTTTTAGCAGTGGTGTGCCACTGTTAATGGTGTGCGTGTGCATATATATATATATGCCGCAACCCTGCCGGTGGCACCCAGGTTCTCAGTGTGTTTTTTCAGAAATGTTTTTTTATGCAGAACTACTCATTGTATTTGGCATATATTGCTTTTAAATTATATAGGGAGGAAGGGTTGCCTGCACTTTGGTTTTCTGAACCCCGCCCACTTTCACAGACTGTTTTTAACAGTGCAGTATGCTTGCATGGTTGGTGTGTTTTTTTATTTTTCTCTCTGGATAATGGAGGTCGGTTTACCCAGTGAGGCCTGGATTTGGTTCTTTTGAGAGGTAAAGATAGAGTAGGACCACCCGGCCTTGAGATCACGTTGTAAGTTCGTGGGTGGCTTAAGCATTTTTTGATGAAAACGTGTGAACTAAGAATCTCAAAGTTTTTTTCATGTATGATAAATAGCATAAATGCTTCTTTAGGGATTTCCATGTAATTTTCGAATGCGCCCCAAATGCAATTATGACAAAAATTCGGAGGAAGCCAGAAAGGGCACACAAGCATGCGCCCTAATCCATATATGCGCCGCCAAGACAACATGCGCGACAAAACAAACCTACGCTCCGTTAACAAAAGCGTAGGAACTTAACGAATGCTCCAGAATTTTTGAAGTATACAAGCCAACACAAGGGGCCTCTCCACCCATCCAGGCACCGCCAATTCAACATACTTGCCAAAAAAGACTAGACACATTCCGACAGAATCGCAAATAGCAACCACTTTACAAAAACAAGCGCGAAACAAATTGTGATATACCTTACAGTGTACAATATTATTATTATTCCGCATACTCAAACTGGCGTACGAACGCCATTTTTGGGACATGTCGTCCTACATGTGTATATGTGTTTGGCGCATTTCACATTTTACAAGTATACGTTAGGCGCATTACAAGTATGTGTTAGGCGCATTTCATATACTTGTATAATGATAAGCTATGCGCCCTGCCGGTGCTCTAAGTGCCTGCGTGAATAGGGGCAATAGCATAACACTTTCTAATGAAATGCACTCTGCCGCGATTTTGCGCTAATGATTAGGGCTGTTAAACGTGCATGCTCGTTTGGGTCCCACATAAATTCTCACATCCTTCTTTAGCCTCGGGTATTTTTTTTGTATAATAGTATCTGACCTTGATTCCATGTCTATGAGTTGCTGGGTACTCTACTGCTAGTGTATCTATTCTTGCGTGCTGAAGTACATTGTTGGAAACTTACAAAATCAGCAAGGGATCAAATAATTATTTCCTTCACTGTACAGACTTGGAGACAGAACCGTCCTTAGAGATCTGCCCTTTTTAGAAACAAAACAACACCCATTTTTCAGAATTACAGCTAATGGAGGATCCTGAAACAACACAGGTAAAAAAAATTTAATGATTTTTACCACCTGTCCAATAACAGCCTCACTGTAACAGAAGAGAAACTCTATCATCTGTTTAGTTAGAGGAAGGTTCCAGTGGTGAACTAAACAGATGTTAAACCGACTCCATTTCTTTCTTCTCTACTTTATTTGGCTACATATTTTAGAAGCACTTATTAGAATTCAATTTATGTGTATTTATAGATTATAGTGGGGGTACATCTCTTATTAGAGGCAGCTATGTTGTGTTTAATAAAAAATGTTTCTTGCGTATTATGCTTGCTTTGGTCCTTAGGTGAACAAGACCCAACCGAGTATGTGAACCAAATAGTATGTGTCAAAATGATTACTTTTCACATGCAGTATTGGTATCATCGAGCCCTAGCTGAATCCTCCTCGAAATAATAGACTAACCCACCCTTGACCTCTCGTAAGTAAGAAGTCTAGGTCTTGTAGAATTTGATAGAACAATCAAAATTATGTGTGAAATGTACAAAAGTAAATTTTTTTTTAATAACAAATTTCATGTCTGATTATATTGAGAGGTAGAAAGAAACTCTGGGAATATTCCCGATACCCTGGCCACGCCCCAACTCATTATGAAATCATCTATAAATCTTTCATACCAGTGGATTAGGTATTAAAGTAAAAAGGATTGGGGGGGCACAATTGTAAAATATAAATCTGGCCTCGCCACCCATACATGTACAAATTCGCCAAAGACAGCAAGAATTTGGTGCCTCCATTGGTGCCTTCTGTAATTGTACATAGAATTGACTATCATATTGAGAATAGGTTTTCAGTAAGTAAAGAATGGCATCCAGGATATATTTCATAAAATCCTCTGTATAATTGCTGAAGCCATGTAAGTGATATGCCAAAGCTATGCCAAAGCGATTGTACTTTTATCATGAGGAACACAAGAATATAAAGAGCAAATATCCCGTCAGCCATATATAGTTAGTTTTCCATTGAAAATTCTGAAAGATTTTTAAAACGTGTTTACTATCGTTAATATACCCTTGTACTCAAACTACTAACGGCTCCAAAAGAGATTAAATCATCTATGTCATCTATATTAGAGCCATATTATTATTTTACAGAATAATGTACAAGCGATCATACATGAGTACCTTAGTGGTCACTAAGGGAATTAAAAGTACAAATAAAAAATAAAAAAGTTTTACGAGTATAAAAAAATAACATCAAGTTTCCTCCTTTTTGGTATTTTACAAATACAAAACTAAAAAATAAACTTACAAACTTGAACATTGATGTCACTACATTTGTAAAAATCCATTTATCCCACGCTGTGAACACCGTGGAAGAAAAAATTCTAAATTCCAACTTCACCTCAAAATTGGAATAAAAACTGATAAAAAACAGTTGCATCTATCCCAAAATGGTACCAATGAAAATCACTCTTCCGTCTGAAGAAAATTATGACTTCACTCAGTCCAAGATATTATCAAAAGCAGAAAAAAAAATAATTATTGGTCACTAGTAACATGACATGGGTCACACCTAATTTAGAAAAAATAAAGTTTTTATTATTCTAAGAGTATATAAAACATAGATATAAAAATGTGGTATTATTAAAATCATACAGACCTTGTAGAATAAATAAAAGACATATTAATTCATACCATAGACAGTTGACATAAAAAAATAGAATCGGCAGACGCTGAGCAAGATATTATACCTGAGATCTAAATCTAAGTATAAAAACATGGTCTTACAGATATTAAATGATGTAACTAGTGATGAGCAAACCCTAAAAAGTTGGAGTTCGAGTCGAACCATGGACTTTGAGAAGTTCAGTTTGAAGTTCGAGTCGAACTCGAAGTTCGAACCGCAAGCGCCAGCATAAGTCAAAAGGAGTAATGAAGGCTGTCAGTTAATTTTTATACCCATACAGGTGAGGAGAAGCTGTAATTACCATCCATAACAGTAAATTGGATAATAATAAGCCTGCTCTATACCCACGTACTGACCGCATGACATACAGCTACATCATACTTACGGGGTTAACAAATATGTATTGTTGTGTATCTCCATATTCTGAAGGCCATAACATCAAATAACTGTTGTGAGGTAATTGATTGTTAAAGATGTAGATTTCAGTGGTGCCATTATGGACTACACAAAAAAAATTGATCAATTTTTATTCAATTTTTTTTAGAAGGGATAAACAAAATGCTGCAATTTTTTAATTCTTTTTATTTCTTTTTACAGCATTTGCCATGCATTATAACTAACATGTTAACTTAATTCTTTGGATCAACACAATTGCAGCATTACAAAATTGATATAGGTTTTTTTTTTTCTGCTTTTCTACTTCTACACAATAAAATTATTTTTTACCCCAAAATTTTTTTGTGTTGCCATATTATGAAATTCAAATCTTTTTCACTCTTATTTTGACAGAGCTGTAGCACGTCAGCTTTAGTTTTCGTATCTTTGTTTTATATTTTATTTTTTTTTTTTTATATGACTTTTTGATCCCTTTATGCAAGCAGCCCACGACTTACATCGTTCTGACTTGTGAGCTGTCCGCCCTTAGTTATTGCTCAACGGGTGACTGATTGTATGTGAATGGGATGTGTCTGTAATGTCACAGACTGAGTTAAGCCCCATAACATCGGCGTGCCACAAGTCTGGGACATACCTCTGCTGCCCAGCTGGCCGCAGTACTGTAGGGCTTCTTTATTCCTTTGAAGGATGGCTTCTTATTTACTTTCTGGCTGGGAGGGAGTGAATCGGACAAAGCAATCCCTGAGGAGGATAGGCAGAGTAATCGCTCCTGATTCACTGGAAACCTCTTGCGGTCTCAGGATGGCGGAGATTCTGTTTTAGAGTTACGTGTCAGGCTCAGTCGAGCTACCAGTAACATGATGCGGTGGTGTGACCCTGGATCCCCCTGATCAGAAGATCACAATCCACGGCTCAAAGTCGCCCAGGCAATGAGGCATCCCAGTGCGAACTTTACCGCCTAGTGTCGATTGCAAATCTCTTGACGGAGCATGCTTGCGCTGCGTCTACGCTCGGCGGCAGAGTGGGGGCTGTCCTGGCTTGGAACACGACACACATCCTCCGCTCCATGCCCATGCAAATCCCCCGGTCTGTGATATTTATTTAACTTCTTGTGCATCCTTGGGACAAACAAACAGTTAAAGCCCTTGACGAAGCAGAAAGCAATCATCTCCCTGCCCTGCCATTTTGTCTTGTAGACTTTAGGCCTAACAGACCTCAGGGGTGCGTCCTTATGCAGGTGACATGATAATGTCATTAGGAGGGAGAAAATTGCCGTTCCAATACCTTTTGTATATGGTAGTCGGGGGTGGGGGGAGTGCATTTTATTATTTTTATTTTTTTTCACTTATACGGGCACTATAGATTTCAGGGGCCCTACATCCCATCCCATCTGCATAAGGACGCACCCCTGACGTCTGTTAGGCTAAAGTCTACAAGACTAAATGGCAGGGCAGGGAGATGATTGCTTTCTGCTTCGTCAAGGGCTTTAACTGTTTGTTAGCGTTCCAAGTTACGCACAATGAATGAAAGTAAATAGCACAGACCCGGGAGTGATCAGAGGGCACTTATAGCTCCTGTGGCCTATACCTTCCTGGGCTACCCGATCTACCATTTGTAGAATAACCATACCTATCAAGGAGTCTTTCCAATCTACCTAGGGCTTACCAACCTACCTAACAGGGGACTACCTACCTGGAGCATTGCCAGTTTACCTCTATACCTAGGGTCTTGCCTACCTATCAACCTAACTAGTGCCCTACCTACCTATCTGAGGCCTTGCTTGTCCACTTACCTACCTAGCACCTTGCCTACCTACCTAGTGCCCTACCTACCTACCTACCTAAGGTCTTGCCTGTCTACTTACCTACCTGGAGCCCCTGCTTCCTACCTGAGACCTTACCTTCCTTCCTACCTACATGAGGCCTTACACCAGCCTGCAAACCCTACTGGTGTGCCATTGCATGTCTAGATTAACCGTCGGGGCAACTTGTCCATACCATATGTTCCTAATCCCTTGTATGACCTGAACCTACCTACTGACCTGTTGCCTCACCTACCTACTTACTAGGATCTTGACACCCTAGCTGCAGCCTTTTTTATGTACCTACCTGGGGTTTTGCCTATCTGCCTATTTTGGGTCTTACCATGCAATGGGTGGACTATCTATCTAAATACCGAATTGGGGGAGGGAGGTACCTATCTTATAGCATGGGTTTGGCTAACTAATTTGGGGGCTCCCCACTAAATTGTAGGAGATATCAATCAAAACGAGGGGTCTACCTTACTTTAGGGTCCATTATGAAGTATTTATGCCTGAGCCCCTAGGCACATTAGATGCTGATTAGCGTTTCTGTATTTTACAGGTTTGCCCTCTGACTATGTCGTGACCAGTGTTGTGTGAAACAATTTCTTTAATAAAATTGTCCAGCGAAGGATGTTGTCCGGGGAGGTGTTTATTTTTAAATAAATGTTTTTTTTGTGCAGTTTCAGTTATTACTCTTTTACTATTATTTCTTACCAGTGTTCATAATAGAGGTGTCCGACTGATGCCTCTCCATTGCTAACGCTGGGGCTTGGTGTCAGCCAAGTGGTGTTTATGTTACCGCTAGAGGCTGACAAAAATCCCTCGATCACTGTTACCGACGCAGCCCATTATCCAATGTACCTGGGGTACTGGGAAGAGCTGCGTTACCTTCAGAAGCAGTACCGTCATGTATTGTTAATGCTCAGCATCTGGGGTTGCGTGTGAGACTGGGTATTATAAAGGAGGAAAATGTCCCAATAAAACCCATGGACCATTACCATCTTTGGAATAGTATTAGCCTACAGCGTAACAGGGATTTTAACGTTGCTTAGTTAGGAAAAATTATGGTTTATTTTTTATCTAAAGTTTATAATTAGACATTCCACTGGTCAGACTTGGTTCATCATAGTCCAAAGGGGAAGTCTGTAGAAAAAACAGAAACACTACGAAGTAGGAACAGTACTAAACTCTATCTTCTGCATCCCAAGAAGATCATGCCTGCGGCTGCTTTTTTGGGGTACAAGGGATGGAGTTCAGCCTGCACAGTGTGATGCTGGGGGATATAGGCCATAGCCGTAGGCATATTTCTACAAGGATAATCTCTTGTTTGCTCATTCTTATGGAAAAATTATCTGTTAAAGCCTAATAGGTCCTGTATATGTTTCTCCTGCCTCTCCCCTGCTACTATTGTATTATGTAGCCTAATACCAACACAAAATACAACACCCACCCATAACTTTTTAACCTTCTCTCAAACCCAACCTATCAACCCATAGGGAGTTTGTACAGAGGTGGGGGACAGGTAGATAGGTGATGGAAAAAGTCACTGTGTGGTGGTAATATGTAGTCTTGTTTTGGAAATATTGATCAGGTCTTTGATTAGTAGCCTTAGTTATGAAAGTATTGGGTCCCGTACAGTAGATTTAATGGAGCAGCATAATGCGGTTATATGGTATGGTAGAGTATATAGCGGCCAAGTATTATTTAGAGTAACTGTAATAGTTTATTGATACATAGCTTGGTAAATGTTCATGGTGACTAGTAGGATGAGGGGGGCGACATTACAACAACTTGCTATGGGGACCCAGGCCTTCTCAAGTTTAATGGCCGACTGGTTAACGAGAAAGGATTATAAAGAGTAGTAAAAGAAAGGTAGGATATGTATGAGGTAAAAAGAGGAAGCATCTAGAAGTCATGTATATTATTAGGGTAAATTAAAGGTAAGGACATATATTCCTATGACAAGTGATATTTGAGGCCCAGCCTGGCAATCATGTCCAACCTTGCCAGCTATGGATTAGCCCACCTATGGTGTTCAGTGATTCCCTGCCGTGGGCACTGGAGTTGTGGCACGTTTTCATGTCTGTGTTTAAAACTAAAAGTAATTCTTGGTGAAGGAGCGATGTGCTCCTTTCCCTGCCGACTCCGTAAGTGAACCTACATGTGGTCAGTGGTTGGCACTTGCAACTGGTCCCTGGTGAGCCACACATCGGCAATTATTCAAATGGATAAGTCAATAAATTACAGCAACTGCGTGCCTAAATACGCCCCACAATTATGCCACGTGAACACGCCCTACGCTTAGGTGAAATGGTTTAAATGTTCCACAAGGTAAACGATCTCTGTTTGGCTGGAACGATTTCTACTAATTTATGGTTTTTTAAAAGCAGTCTGTGTATCTGCACCTCTAAAGCTGTGATCAATGGCTAGTCACCTGAAAACATGTAAGCGTGTTTGTGCTTGGTAACAGGCACCTTTTAACTCTAGTTTTTCACATATTTATATGATAATAAAGTGAAATACATTTCTTTCTTCATTAAACGTCTCTTGTGATTCCCCCTAAATGTCAGGGAGTATTTTGCTTCTGTGATTTGATCATTGATAAGTCTTCACTGTCAATGTGGTGTGTTGAACCTTGGAGCCTACCGTTGATACTGTTGTTGCTGGTGATCTATGTTTTCACTACATGGTGGTATTATAGGTTATATCGACATTAGTGTAGTGGCAGCATACATTTGTCCGTGTTCGTATAGCGAGTCCACATCGGTCACTGACCCTGTGATTAGGAATTTCTCTGCACCTATTGTGCCACGGATGTATGTCAGAAGTCCCTGATGAATGTGAGCAACAATCTTTTTACAAGCGAATGGTAGATAGTGAACTTACTATATTCAATCCACTAGCTTCATCAGTTGCATGTAGGGATCTAGTGAGGAAGATGCAATGGATGTGCTTTAGGTAGTTTATTGGCTGTACTTGAGAGATGACACATAGAGGATGACATATAGAGGTCAAAACTAATTCTCTTCTCCAGCTGTGTGTAATGTCTGCTCCACATGAGAGATACAGCAGAAATGTGACCTCACATAACAGGAGCAGTAACAGAAGAGCAAAGACATATGGGAAATGCAACATCAATGGCTTACATAAGCATTTACAAACAGTGGCCACAGGTGGCAGTATAACACATTACACATAGTATTCAACAGATGTGACATATAATACAATATATAAAAAATGTATCCCAGGTAGCTAGAACAGCACAGTGCCACTTCTACTTTCCAGCTTGTGTTTATAGTGTTGTTGATTTTAGAAAGTGGCGATGTGTGTGACCAAGGGAAAATTTGTTGGTGGATAGAGTATGTAGGCTGGTAGTCATTTTGTGCCAGGGCTGCTTTTTAGTCTCAGTCCGGCTCTGCTCACATTGTAGTGAGCTCTGATCTATTTTTAGTGCTGGTCTCTTTGAGCATTACTTGGATTCTCTCTCTTGTATATCACAAATCATAAAAATAATCTCACTTCAGTTACTGGTATGTTCGCATGTCTTTTCACATTTTTCACTTAAATTCACATATTTTTTTCTACTCTTTCTTTTGTCTTGTCTTTCCAGGTTGTTTACCAAACAGTTGTCCATAGACGTACATTGACAACTACAATCACAATCAAAGAGAAAAAGAAAGCAATTTTTTATATAATTTTATAAATTGTTGATGAAATAGGATGATAGTTATATTTTTCTACACCGTTATCAATTTCACCAACTTTTATTTATGGCATATGTGCACTATTATTATATATTATATTTTTAAAATACTTTAATATTGATGCACTCAGTAGTGAAAAAAGAAAGATGAAAATGCTTATATTGCAACAAGATTTTTTTGTTTTTCTGTTTTTTTTTAATCACTTACAATGGTCAACATATGGGCATTTTAATTATGTGTATAATAATTCAGTGTTAAAGCGCTCTTCATACTTGACATCCTACTGCTGTTTAAATTACTTTATGTAAGTGTTATTGCATATGGCATGCTGACATACTTTCATACTGGTGATGTATTATCCATAGTGGACATTACAATATGGTCTCATCTAATTCTGTGATGCATTTTTTATAGGATCCTACGCCATAGATATATTTTATCTTGATTGGGCTTTATTATGACATGACATTTTTTTAGTTGATTGATGCATATGCTGTATTGACAACGTTTTATTGTCGACCACATTTGTTTATTAGGTGGATAACTCCACTAAGTGGTGTTAAAAAGACAGAATTGAAAATAGGAGTTAAAAAACTGTAAGTAGAGAACTTTTTCTATTGTTCTTCATTGTTTGTTTCTGGGATAATGGACAGCAGGATTGCAAGTTTTCCTCAGTGCACAGTCTGCAATATTTATGCATGACTGGAGCAAGAGTTCTAGGGTGAATACCAGTGTGGCAGATGTGACCATGATGCCCTTCTGGAAGCTCTCCTTAGATATCTGGATGAGCAAAATGTAACTGAGGGTGATTGACCATTTTAGAGGGGCGTGCTGCTCACTGAATAAACAGTGAGCAGGGTAAATATGTGGGTGGAGAATTAGGTCAGAAGGACCAAGCACGTAGTTGGGTTAATGAAGTTAGGGGGAGTTTAAGATTCCCATAAAAAGAAAGGGCACATGAGATTTAACTCATCTTATCAAAATTGACAAACTGAGTGATACTAATCTTCCTAACAGCTGGGAGAACAGCCCAATTGGTAGTAGGTAGATGATAATACCAGAAGAAAAGATGGTTATTTGTCATAGGGGATTCTGTAATCAGGAAGATGGATAGAATAATTTGTTGCTAAGACCACCTTAACTGGATGGTTTGCTGTCTCCCTGGTGCCAGAGTTTGGCATGTGGTGGAACAGTTGGATAAATTCCTGGGAGGTGCTAGCGATTAGTGGTTGAGCGATTATATCGACAAAGTTGAAATCGGCACAGTTTTTATGTTGATCGAATTTTTAGTTTCATGCGTTTATTTAGGTTAAATTTTGTGCATCATCTATTAATATCGCGCCTTTTCGGCGCTTCCTGTCATGTTGGCGGCCAGCAAATCAGCTTACAGAAATAGAGCAGGGTGAGATGTGTGTGCGACGTCATGACTGGGATGTGTAGGGTTTGCGATTGGCTGGAAAAATCACATGAACTCGTTTTACATAGAACACCCCTTCCGTTCATGATCAGTGTCTGTCAGCGTTCATAGCAGTAGGATGTGCGCTCTGCCTGTGTCCAAACAGCTCAGCGAAATTATTTCTATTTCTTCACAGAGAAAGCTCTACTGTTTAGCTGTGATCCTTACAACCTTAGTTAGAATCAGAGATTTGAAGATTTTAAGTAGTTAGGTAGAGAATTTTAAAGAGCACTACCGCTGTAAAAGTAATAGTGGGGTCGGGGGGAGGGGCCACGCGGGCAAACACAGACAAGCTCTATAAAGATTATTTGGAATAGTTCACCAAGGACTTAGTGTAGACATTGCACTGAAAATAGCTTTATTTTAACAGTTTTCTATTGAAATATTTCCTGGATTTTGGGCAGCCTGACTTATATTAGGATACACATCTTTTTATTTAACTGCAGGTCTCTTTGTTAGGTGCAAAACTCCATTTTATTATCAGTATATTTCAGATAGGTGTTCTTTTCAATTTTGCCCATTCCGCTTTTTTGATATACCCACCTTGCAGTTAAATTAGAACCCAGCAATTTTTTGTAGTCAGCACAGGTTTGGGTAGGTGCCAAAAATACCTTTTATTATCTGAATCATTTCAGATACGTGTTTTTTCACTTTGGCGCAGTACAGCTTTGTTCATTGAGGACCTTGCACTTAAATGTAAATACAGCATTTTGTAGTCACCACGGTGAATTGAAAGGGCCAAAAATACCTTTTATTATCCGAATACTTTCAGTTTACGTGTTTTTTCACTTTGGCGCAGGCCAGCTTTGTTGGTAGTTTCTACTTTGCAGTTAAATTTGAATACAGCAACTATGTAGTCACCACAGGTTGATAGGTGCCAAAAAATACCTTTAAAAACTGCAAGGAGGGGTGTATGTTGTATGTTATCACACTTGAAAAAAAAGCAAAATGATAATAATGTAAAACTATAAATAAAACCTCCCTAAATAAATTGTAACAAATTTCAGTTAAACCAAAAAATTTTTACTAAATGACAGTCATGTACAAAATAACATAGTGCCACTTTTTGATCTGTGGATTTAAAACAGGTTTAAGAGTCATGCTGTGGCCCAGGACAGGTATGGTCCCAAAGTCCCGTTAAACTAAAATGGTGTTGAAAGACTCCTTTTTCCGGCACTTTTTAAATGTGGGGGCATGCAGGTTTGGGCTCATGCTGTTGGCCCAGGAAGGGTTTTGATGTAGTGAAACTAAAATGGGGGTTGAAAGACTCCTATTTCCAGCACTTTTTAATCTGTGGGTCAGGGCAGGGTTTTAAAGGTCATACTGCGGTTACAGGACAGATTAGTTAATGTCCACTTTTAACCCAAAATGGTGGTTCAAAGACTCCTTTTCCCGGCACTTTTTAATTTGGGGGTCAAACGGTTTAGGGGTCATGCTTTTGGCCCAGGACAGGTATAGGGCTATGTCCAGTAAAGCTTTAAAATTGGTGGTTGAAAGACTCCTTTTTCCGGCACTTTTAAATTTTGGGGGGCATGCAGGTTTGGGGCTCATGCTGCGGTTCCAGGACAGGGATATTCAATGGGCCGTTCAAGTAAAATGATGGTTCAAATAATACTGCCTTTGGCCTTAATTTGTGGGTGATACAGGGTTTAAGGGTCATGCTGTGGTTACAAGACAGGGATAGTGAATTGGTTTTGTGAGTTTTTTTCTGTGGCTTTTATAAACCTAAGTGTGTTGCCTAAGATGTAGCACGTATCCATTTGGACTGTTGTGGATGTTAATTCCAGCTTCTTCAGCCCTGTTTGGGTGTAAGAATGAAGGTGTTGTTGCTCTCCCATAGACTTTAATGGTCATCGGTGATAATCTATCATCGACCATCGAATATCTTATTGGTTATTGCCGCCATCGACCATCGACCCGATGACGATAGTCAACGTAATCGCTCAACACTACTAGCGATGACTTAGCTGTTGTGATCCATGTTGGTACTAATGACAGAATACATTGAAGGGGGAGTATCCTTAATAATAATTTTTAAGAACTAGGCTCTAAGTTGAAGGGAAGGACCTCCAGAATACTGCCGGTGCCATGTGCAACACAGGAGAGACAGCAGAAGCTTAGGGATTGAAATGCATGGCTTAAGTCTTAGTGTGGGAAAAAAGGGTTTGGGTGCTTAATGTACTGGGATTACTTTTCCTTGGTTTAAAAATAGTTTTTTTTGCACATAATTTAAACCTGAATGGAAGGGGGCCTGCTGTGCTGGGGGAGAGAATTCTAGAAGGGATAGTGGAGTATTTAAACTAGGTGTGACGAGGGAGGACAATCTAGAGAATCTAGGGGTAGATAGGTTATAGATGGGGCAGACTATATCGGTGGGTGGAGAAGTAGAATGCGGGAGATGGATAAGCACATAATAAGATCCAAACCAACAATGAAGACAAATCTGCCCACAACATTTCAAGAAATCACATTCTTATATTGAATGTGTAAAACTGGTTTGGAAATTGTCTGTCCACAAATGCCAGAAGTCTAGCAAGCAAAATGGGGGAGCTTGAGATCCTGCTTCTGGAGGATTTAGTTGGTGTTGCTGACACATGGCCAGACTCCTCACATGATTGGGCTGTTAATCTTCAGGGTTTCAGAAGGACAGGGCAAACAGAGAAGGAAGAGTACAGTCATGGCCAAAAGTTTTGAGAATGATACAAATGTTAATTTTTACAACGTCTACTGCATCAGGTTTTATAATGGCAATTTGCATATACTCCAGAATGTTATAAAGAGTGATCAGCTTAACAGCAATTAATTGCAAAGTCAAAAGTTGCCTAGAAAATGAACTTTTCCCCCAAAACACATTTCAACTTCATTGCAGGCCTGCCTTAAAAGGACCAGCTAACGTCGTTTCAGTGATTGCTCCATTAACACAGGTGTGGGTGTTGATGAGGTCAGGGCTGGAGATCAATCTTTTATGATTAAGTAAGAATCACACCACTGGACACTTTAAAAGGAGACTAGTGATTGGCATCATTGTTTCTCTTCTGTTAATCATGGTTATCTCTAAATAAACATGTGCAGTCATCATATCACTGCACAAAACTGGCAAATCAGGGAAGAGTATCGCAGCTAGAAAGATTGCACCTCAGTCAACAATCTATCGCATCATCAAGGAATTCAAGGAGAGAGGTTCCATTGTTGCCAAAATGGCTCCAGAGCGCCCAAGAAAGACCAGCAAGCGCCAGGACCGTCTCTTAAAAGTTTTCCCAGCTTCGGAATCGGGTACCAGCAGTGCAGAGCTTGCTCAGGATGGCAGCAGGCGGTGTGAGTGCATCTGCATGCACTGTGAGGCGGAGACTCATGGAGCAAGGCCTGGTGCAAGGAGGGCAGCAAAGAAGCCACTTCTCTCCAGAAAAAACATCAGGGACAGACTGATATTCTGCCAAAGGTACAGGGAGTGGACTGCTGAGACTGGGGGTAAAGTCATTTCTCTGATGAATCCCTTTTCCGAATGTTTGGAAACATCTGAAAACAGCTTGTTCGGAGAAGACAAGGGAGGCATACACCAGTCTTGTCTCATGCCAACTGTAAAGCATCCAGAAACCATTCATGTGGGGGTGCTTCTCGGGCCAAGTGAATCGGCCTCTACAGTCTTCCCTAAAAAACACCCACGAATAAAGAATGGTACCAGAATGTCCTCCAAGAGCAACTTCTCTCCAACCATCCAAGAGCAGTTTTGGTGATCAACAATGCCTTTTCCAGCATGATGGAGCACCTTGCCATAAAGCCCAAAAGGGGATAACTAAATGGTCAGGGAACAAAACATAGAGATTTTGGGTCCATGGGGCCTGGAAACTCCCCAGATCTTAATCCATTGAGAACTTGTGGTCAATCACAAGAGATGGGAGGGACAAACAAAAAACAACAAATTGTGACAAAATGCAAGCATTGATTGTGCAAATGGACTGCTATCAGTCAGGATTTTGGGCCAGAAGTTGATTGGGGAGCATGCCAGGGAGAATTGCAGAGGTCCTGAAGAAGAAGGTCAACACTGCAAAAATTGACTGCTGCATTAACTCATTCTAACTGTCAATAAAAGCTTTTGTTAATCATAATATGATTGCACTTGTATTTCTGTATGTGATAAAACATCTGAAAACACACATAAAAAACCAGAGGGCAACAGATCATGTGAAAATATAATATTTGTGTCATTCTCAAAACTTTTGGCCATGACTGTATGTCTGTGTACTGGAAGTGTCCTGCCTTCAGTGTTTTAGCTGTAATAGCTCCATCTAGTGGTATTTGTGTTTACTGTTAGCTAACTTACATTCCTAAGTATGTCCCATGAAGGCTACCATAATCATACCACCTGACCCTACTGAAATCATCATAGTCTTATCCTCAGCAGCCATTTTCTTCAAGACTCATGTAGAGTGGAAGCAGGTGAACATCCTCTCACATCCAAGCCTACAGTAGCATCTCTGGTATGTCCAAACTGCCATATAGGGCTGCAGATTATACTGTGATGCATGTTACTGTGTTCTATGTCCCTAGCTGTTACATTACAGTTTGTAGTTAGACCCATGCTTGTTGCAGACAGCACCTTAGATATTTATATGTCTGCACACTTCTCATCTCTGTATTGTATATTATGCACATGTTCATGTCTGCATTGCTTTATGTAATATTTTGTGTTAGCAGGCTGTTATACCACAGTAAGTGTATGTCTTTCTGTTCCTCTAGTTTTACATTATCCCTTGCGATTAAAGTTGAAATCGGACATTGATTCTTGTCAATGCATTGCTGGGAAAGAGTTTAGCTGCCTGTCAACTTATGCTCCGCACATATAGGGAGGACAGAACAAGGAGTAATATGAATGCGAACAAGGCAATACTGTGTAAAGATTGTGAGGATGTAGAAACCTTGTCGTGGAAATACAAGAGGCAGTTAACTGTGAAAAATTATTTTTAGTGTAATCTATAGACACTCCCCCTCCTCCCGTATCTCTAAGGAGACAGAGGATCAGCTGCATACACAAATGGAGTGAACAGCTCAGGCGGTAAAGTGGTGATAATGGGAGATTTTAATCACCTGCAGTGATCGATCTGCTATAACTGCAAAGGGGAAAAAGGTTTTCTACCTGTTGAACGATAATTTTATGGGCCAGTTTGTGAAAGATCCCATGCTCTGTTGGATCTGGTAATTTTAAAGAAAGCAGAACTTGTAGCAGTCACTGTATCTGAAAACCTTAATAGCAGCGACCACAATGAAACAGCTTAATAAAATCTGTCAAAACGTGTTGAAATCAGTGAAGATACAAAATGAAAGGCAGTTGGCCAAGGACAGCAATAAAAACTCCTAAAAATGTTTAACCCCTTACCAACATGGAATGTATCCATCATGCTGGTAAATTAACCTGCTTTATAGACTGTGGGTGCTGGCTGTAAATGACAGCTGACACCCACTGCTAACAGCAGGGATCAAAGCTGGCGGAAGGGTTTAAACATATAAATCAGAGCATGTAGGACCTTTAAAAGGGTTTTCTCACCATGCAATTTCACAGAACCACAGCTAGCTTTAGAATCGCACATGCTGTTCAAACTGTGGGTGGGTCTATAGCAGTGAATGACATATAAGCTCTGTTATTCCTAGCTATTACACTAACATGAGTGCAAGAGATTTATAAAGTATAGTACTCAGTGTATGCTAATTCTGTCATTGATGGTTTCACTTTGAAATGATTCACGATTGTGACCACAATGTGCTGTCTCCCTTCTTCCCACACTTATCTGTGTTCATGGCTGGGTGAGTTTTAACCTGCTCTGGTGTTACTTTCTACATTTATACAATCCATGTCCAAAATTATTAATTTGGGTGGAGGCACATTGTGTAATATAATTAAGTTTTGAATCTAGCATGTATAATGTGATCAATTTCAGGTATACAGTGTTAAATATAATTAATATTTGGGGTACATTGTGTAATATAATTTATTTCTGGGGTATAGTGTAATATATTTTTTGGGGGTGCAGTTTGTAATTCAGTTAATTTTGTGGGTCTGTGATGTAATTTATTTCTGGGGTACAGTGTGTAATACAATTACTTTCTGGGAGTGCAGTGTATAATTATCTTCAGAGATTACAATCTAATAGCTGATTAATTAAATATGTAATTACTTATTTCAAGCATTCAGTATGTGTTATAATTAATTTCGGGTTGCGAAGTGGGATTTCATTTATTTTAGATGTATAGCATGCAATATAATTTATTTCAGGAGTACAGTGCATGATATGCATTTTAGGAACACAGTATATGATACAATTAATATGAGGGGCGGGGACAGTGTGTGATATAAATAAGTATGTTGGTTTACAATATGTGATATTCATTTTGTGGTGTTATGTTCCTCTTTTATTCTCCTGTTTCTTTTGTATGGATTACTTAGTTAAGGAAATAGTGATGGGGGGGTGGAGAGGGAAAGTATAGCGACATTTGTTGCATCGTGTGGCACTCATTTCTTCGTGATACGGGGTGAGGGCCTTCTTTATAGTCCCAGTCCAACCCTGCCTATAACCTGCATCCCTCACCAAATACCTCCTCCTGCGCTCCGGACACTACCGTATGGGGAGAAAAACTGTGAGTCACTTGTCGATAAGGATACCGGTGTACTTGTAGATCATAGACTACATAACATCATGCAATGTCAATCAGCTGCCTCTAAGGCCAGCAGGATATTCCGATGTATAAGAAGAGGAATGGACTCGCAGGACAAGGATGTAATTTTACGACTCTACAAAGCAGTGGTGTACCCTCTTTTGGAATATGCAGTTTAGTTCTGGGCAACACTTTATAGAAAGGATAGTTTGGAGTTAGATAAAGTACAAAAAAAAGCAACTAGACTGATAAGGGGCATGGAGCATCTTAGTTATAAGGTCAAAAAATTCAACTTATTTAGTATTGGAAAAAAAATGTCTATGGGGAGATATGGTTAATTTGTACATAAATGGCTCCTACAAGAAGTATGGTGACAAGCTGTTTCATGTAAAAAAAAAAAAAAACTTTTAGCAAAAATTGGTTCATGCCTTGTGGGTTCCAGATCAAACAAAGTTTTAAAATTGCCTATACCCATCCACATCTTCTCCCTACCCTTGGATGAACTTGATGGACATATGTCTTTTTTCAACTATACTAACTACGTAACTATGTAAGTGCTCTTGCACTTTTTTGGTTTATAAGCCCCTGAACCATGTGTTGGCGTGATCCCTGTCTACTTCTCCTTTTCATTGGCAACAGGTAAATAAAACTGTGTACATTTGCTACATTTATGAGTTAAATTTTATAAGGAAACTATGCAATCAGCAATATGATCCCTGAGAAAGCCAAGATGGTGGTGCACATGGGGATCTCATAGTCCCTTTCCCGATGCTTTCCTGTGGACAGATGGGTATTGAGATATGTTTATGGGTTTAGCAAAGTTTAATAATTTACTTGATAAGTGTGGGTATATGTCAACACCTTTATAACTTATGCTTTATTGGGTTTGGTTTACTGCCTATAGTTATATAACTGCACTATTAATAGTCTATATAGTGTGCTGTCACCCATTTTAAGGATTATACCACTTGAAGTTACATGTGTTTTGTTATAGGGGAAGTTAAACGATTGGATCGGACCCTTATTGTCACTAGGTCTGAATGTATTTAACTTTTGTATGTCTATTCTATGCTAATACAGATACTTTTGACATAACTCATCTGAATCTGTGGCACATTGAGTGTTTTGTTGTACGTGGTTACTGTTTAACCCTTTACCAACATTGGACGTGACCATACCTCCTAGCCGGGAAGGTGTTCCCGCAAATGGACGTATGGGTCATCCTGGACAACATGCAGGCTCACAAGCAGAGCTTGCATGATCGGAGAACATGGAACCAGCTGTATATTACAGCTGGCCCCGTGCTCTGTCGCCACGATCAGAGCCCACTCCGGTCGCAGGCAGTTAACCCCTTAGCTGCTGCAGTCAACTTTGATTGCGGCAGTTAAGGGGAAAACAGAAGGAGGGAGTGCCCTCTGTGATTGACAGTTACATTGTATAGTAGTACTGCTATGCATTGTAACAGTAATCTAAAGATCAATGATACAAGACACCTATGGGGACAAGTTAAAAAAAATGTAAAAACTAAAAATAGTAAAACACAAGAAAATAAAACTGCCCTTTCCCCTTCAAAAATAATTGATATTTGGTAGTGCCACATGCATAATGACCTAGCCTATAAATCTGTCATGTTATTTAACCCACATGATGAATGATGTAAAAAAAAAAAGTTACAAAATTGCGATAAAAAAATCATATAAAGGCTGAAGTGGTACCAATGAAAACATCAGTTCATCCCACAAGAAAAGAAGCCCTTACACAGCTCTATATACAGAAAAATAAAAAAAGTTATGGCTATCAGAAGACAGTGATGCATAAATATTGTTTTACACAATAAAAACACTTCTTTTAAAGTGCTTCGACATAAAATAAACTATTTAAATTGAGTATTGCTGTAATTGTATTGACCCACAGAGTAAAACTAACTTGTCACGTATACTGCATGGTGAGCACTGTTAAAAATTAAAAACACCTCTAGATTTACAGATTTAAAAGTGATTTTAAATAAAAAAGACTTGTCCTACCCCCCGAAAATTGTTCCAATAAAAACATCAACTCATCCCACAAAAAACAAGCCCGTACAGCTCTGTACACAGCAAAATAAAAATGTATAGCTCTCAGACTATGGTAAAGCAAAAACATGTTTTCCTGTGTAAAAGCAGAGAAACATAAAAAAATTCCATACGGGGTATCGCTGAAATAACAGAAATAAAAGAAAAAGAGGACTATATGCAATACAAAAAATTACAAGAATGTAATAATAAGTGTTTAAAACAACAACAAGAGACGATAACATAAACTAACAGGTATCCTTACAAGTGGGAGAAGTAATTAACAATATATAAGAGGTATATAATTCACACTCATCAGTACAATGTAATAAACATCATAGTAACCTTTGTAAACATAGATGTGAAGAACAAAAATTAGGTAAAGTATTTAGTATTATCCATAATAGTAATTCCACACATGGCAGGACCTGACGCCCCTATGCACATTTCGCAGTCGCTTCTTCAGTCAAACCTCCATTAGCTCCATTTATGCCCAAGATACAGATCACATGGTATTAAAGCCCCAAAAGAATACATGGTGACTAATATAACATGATTGCCCATTTAGCTCACATGGTATCAAAAACACCAATAGAATACATAATAACATCATGACTGACCATTTAGCTCAGTCAATAATAAATAAAAGGGCATACCTCATTATACTAAACATAAATATAACCACAGTATGTGTAAAGACAAAAACATAAATACCAAGACTCAAAAATTAAATAAATAACACCGTATCTCAGCGTTCCGAGTCTTTTAATAGCGCATGCGCACAAACCATGGGCATTAAAACAGGCTGCTCCACATCCAGTAGTCCAGTAGTCAAACATCCAGTAGTCAAAGGCAAACGCACCTGTCCAGAAGCAAAAAATATTAACCCTTTAAGCCACCATGACATTTCTGTACGTCATGGTACAGTGTCTTTTAATGCACCATGACATCCCGAAACGTCATGGAGATCGCTGCGGGAGCCCAGCGGTGATTGACAGCCGGGCTCCTGCACTTGCCGTTGGGAGTGGAGATAACTCCGTTTCAGGCAGTTTATGACAGAGGGAGGAAGTAGCTTTCTCTGTCCTCCATCGGAAACCCAGCAACGGAATTGTGGGATTCTGGTGGGTGCTATGGCAAACCGGGGGTCAGGCAATGACCTCTGGGTTGTCTATAACGTCATCCTACCAGGCTCTGCCTGGGGGCAGAATCTTACAGGATGATTGACAGTTGCATAATACATGAGTAATAATGAGTATAGTCCCATAGTGGGACAAGTGAAAAAAAAAGTAAAAATAAATAAATATATAAAATGTAAAAGTGTAAAAAAAAATAAAAAATACAGTAAAAAAGTGCACGTATTTGGTTTTGCCACATGCGTAATGACCTATCCTATAAATCTGTCTCATTACTTTACCCGTATGGTGAATGCCGTAAAAAAATAATGATAATTAAAAAAAACAATGGCAGAATTGCAATTTTTGCTTATACCACTGCACATAAAATGGAATAAAGAGAGAGAAAAAAGTCATAGAAACGCCAAAGTGGTACCAATGAAAATGCCAGTTTGTCCCACAGATATAAAGACCTTACACAACTCTGTATATGAAAAATAAAAAGTTATGGCTATACAATACATAAATATTGTTTTACACAATAAAATAAAAATAAAAATAAGAATTGGGTATCGCCACAATCGTTTCATCCAGCAGAGCAAAACTATCAGCCTCCCAAAAACGGATTCAAAGGCGATCAAAAAGTCATGTGTTCCCCAAAAATGACACAAATAAAAACGTCAACTCATTCCACAAAAACAAGCCTTTAATCAGCACCATATATAAAAAATTAAAAAGTTATGGCTAGCAGACTATGACAAAATAAAAATGCAATATTTTACAAACACATTTCTATTCTGTAAAAGTAGCAAAACATAAAAAATTGTACCGCCCACATAGTAAAATTATTATGTCATTTATATCACATGGTGAACTCTGTAAAAATGAAACCCAAAAAACAATGGTGAAACTGCAGATGTTTTTTTTTATTTTCATGGTCCTAAGCTAAAAAAACATGGAACACTTGGGCACCAGGATTGCACGATACATCCATAGATGAGGGGTGTTGAATCAAAAATGGGGCGACTTCTGGAAGGTTTCATCTGTTCTGGTACTTTAGAGGCTTTGCAAATGCGACATGGCCCCCACCAAAATCTGCGTTCAAAAAGCCAAAAAGCGCTCCGTCCCTTGTACACCCTGCTATGCGCTCAAACAGCAGTTTACACCCACATTTAGGGTATTGCCGAACTTGGAAGAAATATTGTAATACATTTTGGGGTGTTTTTTTTTCCAGGATACCTTGTAAAAGTAAAAAATTTTCAGCTGAAACTGCAGATTGTTGGAAAAAAATACAATTTGTTATTTTCACAGCCTATTGTTAAAAAAATGTATCTAATACTTGTGGGTATATATTCAATGTACCCATGGATATATTTCTTAAGGGTTGTAGTTTTTGAAATGAAGTCTTTTTAGGGGAGTTTATTAATTTTTAGCACCTTATGGTGCCTGCAAACCTGGAGTGGTGCCTAAAATGTATCCTAATGAAGATGAGACCCCAAAATCCAGTAGGTCCTCCTCCTACTATGAGGCTTGTGAGTCAAATAGCGCACTAAGACCTCATATGCGATATGCGGCAAAAACTAAAGAATCAATATTGATTTGCATTTCCCTGTTATCATTTGCCGTGTTCCAGTGAATAATGGATAAAAATTGAAAATCTGCAAGAAAAGTGAAATTTTGAAATTTCATATCTTTTTTGCTTTAATTTCTGTGAAACACCTAAAGGGTTAACAAACTTTATAAGTGTTGCTTTGAACACCTTGAGGGGTGCAGTTTCTTGGTTGGAGCCATTTATGGGGGTTTCTAACATAAGGTACCCTCAGAGCTACAACAGACTGGTCCTTAAAAAAATCAGTGTTACAAATTTTCATGAAAATGTTAAAATTTGCTACAACATTAAAGAGCCTCCTAATGTCCTAAAAAATAAGAAACTATTTAAAAAATGATTCCAACATAAAGTAGACTTATGGTAGATGTTTGTTATTTACTAATTTCTTTGGTATGACTACCTGTCTTACACGCAGAAATTTGTAAAAATTGAAAATGGCAAATTTTTCAAAATATTTACAATATTTTTATATTTTTCACAAATAAAAAAGGATTGTTTCGACAAAAATTAATTGCTATCTTAAAGTATAATGTGCCATGGGAAAACAACCTCAAATTCACATGAATAGGTAAAACCACTTAAAAGTTATTCACCGATAAAGTGACAAATGTCATAATTGAAAAAAGGGCTTGGTCCTTAAGTCGAAAACAGGCTGAGACCTTAAGGGGTTAATGTTTTTTTGTATGGCATATAGTCCTCTTTTTCTTTATTTTGGTTATTTCTGTGTATTTAGCAGTGATATTTTGCCACCCTTTATTAAAACTGAAGGTATTTACATAATTATTCCTAGCACATATTCACACAACAAGAAAGTTAATCTTTTACACCACTAGTGGCCAACAGTGAATCGATAACCACTTTTTTGTAGCATAAAAAACAGCTTGAAGGTGTTTTCTCACTGCAATGATTAGCTTTCAACATGTAGGAAAAGGTAAATGAAGACTTTTACTAAATACACTTCTCTTTTGATACTGCCCTGGTAAGGAGATAAGAGAGATTTTATCTGCTCTGAGTGCACACAACTATCCATATCTCCCATCCTGATTAGACAGGGAGCAGTGAGTGATGTCACCATGGTTGGATGAGGCAGAGTTTTTATCTCCAAGATTAGCTTGTTTACCTTTTGTTTTGACTCCTTGGTGCTATGGAGCTTTGTTTTTCTATAGATTAAATCTCCTGCATTTATGTCACTGTAATGTTGAGCTAGCTGTATAGGAAGGAGCTAAATATGCCCATAACTGCTATAGAACCACCCACAGCCTGACCAGGCAGTGTGAGTCTGAAGCGGACTGTGACTAAAACAGCAATCCCTTTCAAGGCAACATTAACATGGCATTTGAAATGTTCTAGTATGTTGATATAAATTGCCACAATATGAACTATATCATGTATTCCCACTGAAAACAATGGAATATACTATTCAAAGACTCACAAAGAAAGCTATATTTTCCAATTTGTGTACAGATGGTTTGGGCTTTTAAACCCTCATCAGTGCAACGTATGGAATATTTTAAGAGGCTTTTTGGTTCCTTTCAGCCCTGATGTCCCTAAGGCCTCGTTCTCACGTCTTAATTCAGAAAGTATTTACAACGGATTTCCGATGTAAATACGTTCGGAAATCAGTTGAAAATCAGTTGCAAATAAGTGTCACTAAGTGTGGCACGTATTTGTAACTGATTTCCCGACGGATTCACCATATACCATCATTGTTGGTTGTGAATCCGTCCGTAAATAACTGTCATGTGAATTGTTTTTCCGTCCGGATTGCCGTCGTCAATCCGCGGCGGCAATCCGGAACGGAACTACGCGTCGTGTGAACGACGAGCCGTATTTTCTATTGAAATCAATAGAAAATAGGCTGTGACTTATTTCGGACGGATTTGCCGACGGATTGACGATCGTCAATCCGTCGGCAAATACGCGGCGAAATAAGCCGTGTGAACGAGGCCTAACCAGGCAATATTTTCAAAATAGAAAACAAAATACTACTAGAACATTTGTTTATTAAAGAGACCACTGGAGAAGAAGAGCAACAATTAAAAGAAAGAAAAGACTAACTATAAAGACTGCAGCTGAATTTTTACATGTTTTCCCCTGAACAACCTTAAATTGGCAGCCACATACATGGTGTTTTTTAATGATGTTTGTAGAACCATATGGTTGAAGCCTTTGACTCATCACCAAAAAATGCTTTACAGTTTAGGCCAGGAAAATTGTTTAGAGACCAATTAACAGCCTAAAGATTTTTGTAATTGATACAAAATGTAATATATTCTTATTTAGACATACAAGATCATACATTTAAACAGAAACCCAATCCAGGGCAGTTTTCTCTAAAAATAAATAATAAATGAAATAATTATTTGATCCCTTGCTGATTTTGTAATTTGCCCACTGACAAAAACATGAACAGTCTATAATTTTAAGGGTAGATTATTTTAACATTGAGAGATAGAATATCCAAAATAAAATCCAGAAAATCACATTGTATAAGTTTATTTGCATTTTGCAGTGAGAAATAAGTATTTGAACCGCATGGCAAACAAGACTTAATACTTGGTGGCAAAACCTTTGTTGGCAAGCACAGCAGTCAGACATTTTTTGTAGTTGATGATGAGGTTTGCGCACATGTCAGAGGAAATTTTGGTCCACTCCTCTTTGCAGATCATCTCTAAATCATGAAGATTTTTAGGCTGTCGCTTGGTAACTCGGAGTTTCAACTCCCTCCATAAGTTTTCTAAGGGATTAAGGTCTAGAGACTGGCTGGGCCACTCCATGACCTAAATGTGCTTCTTTGCTTCTTTTTGAGCCACTGCTTTGCTACCTTGGCTGTATGTTTTGGATCATTGTCTTGCTGTAAGAACCAGCCACGACCCATTTTTAATGTCCTGGTGGAGTGAAGGAGGGTGTCACTCAGGTTTTTACAGTACATGGCTCCAACCATTCTCCCATTTATGCGGTAAAGTAGTCTTGTGCCCTTAGCAGAGTAACATCCCCAAAATATAATGTTTTCACCTCCATGCTTGACAGTGGGGACGGTGTTCTTTGCATGAAAGGCAGCATTTCTCTTCCTCCAAACATGGCGAGTTGAGTTAATGCCAAAGAGCTCCATTTTTGTCTCATCTGACCACAGCACCTTCTCCCAGTCACTCACAGAATCATCCAGGTGTTCATTGGCAAACTTCAGATGGGCATGCACATGTGCCTTCTTGAGCAGAGGGACCTTACAGGCACTGCAGGATTTTAAACCATTACGGCGTAACCTGTTACCAATGGTTTTCTTGATGACTGTGGTCCCAGTTGCCTTGAGATCATTTTCAAGTTCCCCCCGTGTAATTTTAGGCTGATCTCTCACCTTCCTCATGATCAAGGATACCCCACGAGGTGAGATTTTGTATAGTGCCCCAGATCGTTGTCGATTGACAGTCATTATATATTTCTTCCATTTTATTGCTATTGCACCAACAGTTATCTCCTTCTCACCCAGCGTCTTACTTATGGTTATGTAGCCCATTCCAGCTTTGTGACATCCTTAGAAAGCTCTTTGATCTTGCCCATGTTGTAGAGGTTAGAGTCTGACTGGTGTATTGAGTCTGTGGACAGGAGTCTTTTATAAAGGTGAGGTGACCATGTAAGACCGCTGTCTTTAATGCAGGTAATGAGTTGGTTAGGAGCGTCTAACTGGTCTGTAGGAGCCAGAACTCTTAATGGTTGGTAGGTTATCAAATACTTATTTCTCTCAGCAAAATGCAAATAAATTTAAATAATTTATACAATGTGATATTCTGAATTTTAGCTTTGATATTCTATCTCTCAATATTAAAATTAACCTACTCTTAAAATTATGGTGACAATAGGTGACTAACAACTGGTAAAGAGGGAAAGAGGACCCTGCCCGTGAGGGCTTACAATCTACACCTTTTGCCACATTTCAGGCTTCAAACATAAAGAAATAAAATTAAAATTTTTTTGTGAAGAATCAACAAGTGGGACAGAATTGTGAAGTGGAATTAAATTTATCGGATATTTAAAACTTTTGTTAAAAAAAAATAAATGAAAAGTGGGACGTGCAATATTATACGGTCCCTTTACTTTCAGTGCAGCAAACTCACTCCAGAAGTTCTGTGAGGATCTCTGAATGATCCAATGTTGTCCTAAATGACTGATGATGATAATTATAATGTCACGAGTGGCGCCGCAGCCCGTGGACCGGGCTGCGGGCGCGCTCATGTCCCTCCTGTCCCCGTTGCGACCGGGTCGGGGGGGCCCCACGGTCCGCGCTCCTGACCACGCTCCTGCTCTGTCCCTATATAATGGCTCCACCGCTTCCTTGACCTCGCCGATTCCATAGTGCAATACCTATGCGAGGAAGCCTTTTGTCACTCCATTTCGTCTCTTCCGTGTACCAGTTCCGTTTATGCCCGTCTAACGACCACGAACCTTTGCTGCCTGCCCTGACCTTCTGGCCCAACCGCGACTACGAGTTTGCCTGCCGATTCTGTACCGCGTTGTGCCTTGGCCGCCTCCGCAAGCAAGTCACATCAGAGGTAGCGACCTGGTGCAATCCTGCCACAGCAAGTCCATCCCGCTTTGCGGCGGGCTCTGGTTAAAATCGGGATCCACGTAGACTCCGCTCCCTGGTGAGGCTTCTACCAACGCTTGTGGCGGTCCAGGGGATCCACTACCCCAGCCCATTACAGTTGGAATCGGCCATGGATCCTGCCAAGGTTCCGTTACCCATCGTGGAAGATCTGACATCCATCGTAGCCAGCAATCCCAGCAGCTGGCGCAGCAGGTGCAACAGTTGTACCAGCTGACAACCATGATGCAACAGCTCGTCGCCTCTCTGCAGCAGTCTCCACCACCTCCGCCATCCGTTCCTGCACCGGCCGTCTCTCTCCCGCCTCTGTGGGACACAAGCTCCGGCTGTCACTTCCCTTGAAGTTTGATGGAGACCCGAAGCTATGCAGGGGATTTATCACGCAGTGCTCTATGCACGTGGAACTAATGGCTGATCAGTTTCTCTCCGAACGGGCTAAAGTGGCGTTTGTCCTCAGTCTGCTCTCCGGGAAGTCTCTGGCGTGGGCGACTTCCCTCTGGGACAGGGGTGACCCGGCGATGGACGACCTGCAGGCCTTCTTTAGGGAGTTCCATTGTGTTTTCGAGGAACCGGCACGGGCTTCGTCAGCAGAGACCGCACTCCTGAACTTGCGTCAGGGAGACTCCTCAGTTGACGATTACGCCATTCAATTCCGCACCCTGGCCTTGGAGCTAACCTGGAATGAGGCCGCCCTCTGTGCCACCTTCAAGAAGGGCCTCTCTAGCAGGGTCAAGGATGCTTTGGACGCAAGGGATCTTCCGGCTTCCCTGACTGAGTTGATCCACCTGGCCACGCGTATTGACGTACGCTCCACCGAGAGACAAGAAGAGCTCCACCAGGAACGTGACTCTGTTCGGCCTCGTCGATTTCCACACTTGGCTCCGGTGTTCCAGAAGCCTCCTCTGCCGCCACCACAGCAATCCGGCGAGGAGCCCATGCAAATCGGCCGTGCCCTACGCTCTGTACAGGAGCGTTCCCGACGTCGCACAGATAATCTGTGTCTCTACTGCGCTAGTCTGGAGCACTTTCTGAGGAATTGTCCGCTTCGTCCGCGTCCGGGAAACGCACGCACCTAGGTACGTAGGAGAGGCGTCCTTGGGTGTGAACTGTTCCTCTCCACGTCTGACCATGCCAGTACAGATCATCTCTAGTTCTGGAGCGAAAGCTCAAGTATCTGCCTTCTTGGACTCCAGTTCGGCAGGGAACTTTATGGATGCCGCCCTGGTGTCGAAGCTTTGCCTCCCCAAGATTTGCCTCGATAAGCCTTTGGCGATTTCTTCGGTGAGTGGGGAGGTCCTGAGCGACACTATCCAATACTGCACAGAGCCTGTTACGATGCGCGTAGGGGCGCTCCACGGTGAGAAGATCATGTTCTATGTACTTCCCCGTTCCTCGTCTGCAATTCTTCTGGGACTGCCCTGGCTGCAATGCCACGCCCCTGTCTTAGACTGCAAAACGGGTGAAGTTACACGATGGGGACAAGACTGCCGGCATTGTTGTCTTTTAGCGCCTCGCCCGCTGCTTCCCACTTCTCCGCCAGCACCTTTGATGCCAATTCCCGGACTGCCTGGAGATTCTGTGGAGATTCAAGCAGCGTGAATCTCCACAGCGTTATCCATGTTTGTGCACAAGAGCTGACAGGCTAACGCCGCTTCAGAGACTTTGACACCAATAGCAAGTCGATGAACTGTTGGTAAGTATACATCGTTGTTTCTACTTACCTTATGTTGGTGGCTCTCTGCGCCCGAGACGTCGAGTTGATGAACTGCCGTTAACACCTGGTTTAGGTGAACCTTGGAGCGTCTACGCTTGTGGTGCGCTGGAGTGTGTAGGCCGCTGAGATTGAGACAGCTAAAGTGGTGTCTGCTACTAACTCTAATGTGTGAGCATGTCTCTGGACTTTGCATTGCTCTGTGCTAGGAACGCTGTGAGGAAGGATTTATTCCAAAGTTCTATGCTTGATTAACACTAGTGTGTATTATATGTCAGATATTAAGTGGATCGAATTTGTATGAGTGGTAAAAGATCCAGTCATTAGTCTTGTTATAAATAAAATAGGTTGATCTCAAAGAAGATTTGTGACATGGCTATTTTTCATTAAAGAAATTGAGTTTGTCCCAGGTGGGGTCCCGGAAGTGCCGGTGGTCAATTTAGATCACATAGTGCTATTAACAGAAATTGTACCTTGAAGAATGGCGTCATCTGCTGGAAGGGGCTCGCCACCCGGTTACAATTTACTCTGACACAAGAATCTTGTGTACCTCCAGACGGCTCAGCACCTTAATCCCCGGCAGGCTCGTTGGGCTCTCTTCTTCTCGCGATTTAACTTCGTGATCCATTTTCGCCCGGCCGAGAAAAACGTCAAGGCTGATGCCCTGTCGCGGGCCTTGGACGTCGTGGGTGAGGAGTCTGCCCCCAGTCACATCATTCCACCTAACCGTCTGATTGCTGCGGCTCCAGTGGATCTTCGGCAGATTCCTCCTGGCAAGACTTGTGTTCGCCCTGCCCTTTGAGGGAGAATCCTGAAATGGGGTCATGGCTCTCAGATTGCTGGACACCCGGGTATACGAAAGACGACCCAGCTTATAAGCCGCTACTATTGGTGGCCTGACCTCATCCGGGATGTCAAGGACTTTGTGGATTCGTGCTCCTCGTGTGCCAGCAACAAGACACTCCACCTCAAGCCTGTGGGATTGCTTCTGCCGCTGCCCATTCCAGACCGTGGTCCCATATTGCCATGGACTTTATTACGGATCTTCCGCTGTCTGCTGGTAATACTGTCATCTGGGTCATCGTTGATCGATTTTCTAAGATGGCACACTTTGTACCACTGCCCGGGTTGCCATCCGCGCCTCGTCTGGTGACCCTCTTCTTCCTGAATGTCTTCCGTTTGTATGGCCTTCCTCAACACATTGTCTCAGATTGTGAGATACAGTTTGTCTCCAGAGTCTGGTGGTCCCTCTGTTCTCAGTTTAAGGTGGATCTGGACTTCTCCTCTGCTTACCATCCACAGACCAACGGGCAGGTGGAAAGAGTCAACCAGATCCTGGAAAATTACCTACGTCACTTTGTGTTGGCTCAGCAGGACGATTGGTCGGGCTTGTTACCTTGGGCAGAGTTTGCTTACAACTCTCTGGATTCGGAGTCTGCGGGCGCTTCTCAGTTTTTTGTGGTCTATGGACTACATCCCCGCCCGCCCCTCCCATTGTCTTCGGTCTCTGACGTCCCTGCCGTGGACACCTTGGTTCGTGACCTGGAGGCCGTCTGGAACAGCACTCGGCGTTCTCTGCATCAGGCCTCCACCCAGATGAAGCTACGAGCAGATAAGTACAGGAGGCCTCCCCCCTCGTTCATCCCCAGGGATAAGGTCTGGCTATCCTCCAAATATATCCGCCTGAAGATTCCATCTTACAAACTGGGTCCCCGCTACCTCGGTCCTTTCGTGGTCCTGAAGAAGATCAACCCAGTGGCCTACAAGCTCCGGCTTCCCCCCTCGATGCGGATCCCGAACTCCTTCCACGTTTCCCTGCTTAAACCAGTTATCTTGAACAGGTATTCCCGGAGCTTGTCACCTCCCGCCCCGGTGGCCGACACCTCTGATGTCTTCACCGTAAAGGAAATCTTGGCCATGAAGACGATCAAGGGGAAACATCATTTTCTTATTGATTGGAAGGGGTTCGGGCCTGCGGAAAGATCGTGGGAGCCGGAGGAAAACATCATGGGCCGTGGGTTGCTTAGGAGATTTCTTCAGGCCAGAGGAAGGGGGGGGTGTACTGTCATGAGCGGACCCTGTCCCCATTGCGCCCGGGGCGGGTGGCCCCGCGCTCCGCAGGCGCACCCGCTCCCTCGGGCGCTGTCACTTACCTGACCACGCTCCTGCTCTGTCTCAGCCGTCTGCCGGCCAGTGCGTGCGTCCCCGCACCTTAGGGCGCGCATGCGCGCCGGCTCTGTTAAATTTAAAGGGCCAGCGCGCCGGCAATTGGTGTTGCCGGCTGCTGACCCTATATAATGGCTCCACCTCTTCCTTGACCTTGCCGATTCCATAGTGCCCATAGCTATGCGAGGAAGCCTTTTGTCACTCCGTTTCATCTCTTCCGTGTGCCAGTTCCCTTTACGCCCGTCTAACGACCACGAACCTTTGCTGCCTGCCCTGACCTTCTTGCCCGACCCCGACTACAAGTTTGCCTACCGATTCTGTACCTTGGCCGCCTCCGCAAGCAAGTCACATCAGGGGTAGCGACCTGGTGGAATACCGCCACAGCAAGTCCATCCCGCCTTGCGGCGGGCTCTGGTGAAAACCGGGACCCACTTAGACTCCGCTCCATGGTGAGGCTTCTACCAACGCTTGTGATGGTCCAGGGGATCCACTACCCCAGCCTGTTACATATAATAATCCACCTGTGTGTAATCAAGTCTCTGTATAAATGCACCTGCTCTAGTGATAGTCTCAGGGTTCTGATTAAAGCGCAGAGAGCATCATGAAGGCCAAGGAACACACCAGACAGGTCCGTGATACTGTTGTGGAGAAGTTTAAAGCTGGATTTGGATACAAAAAAATTTCCCAAACTTTAAACAACCCATGAACTGCAGAGATCCACAGCTGAGGTGGGAGAGTCTGTCCATAGGACAACAATCAGTCATACACTGCACAAATCTGGCCTTTATGGAAGAGTGACAAGAAGAAAGCCATTTCTCAAAGATATCCATAAAAACTCGTTTAAAGTTTGCCACAAGCCACCTGGGAGACACCAAACATGTGGAAGAAGATGCTCTGGTCAGATGAAAACAAAATCAAACTTTTTGGCCACAATACAAAACGATATCTTTGGCATAAAAGCAGCACAGCTCATCACCCTGAACACACCATCCCCACTGTCACACATGGTGGGGGCAGCATCATGGTTTGTTTGGGCCTTCTTTTCATCAGCAGGGACAGGGAAGATGGTTAAAATTGATGGGAAGAAAACCTGTTGGAGTCTGCAAAAGACCTGAAACTGGGACAGAGATTTATCTTCCAACAAGACAATGATCCTTAACATAAAGCAAAATCTATAGTTCACAAATAAATGTATCCAGGTGTTAGAATGGCAAAGTCAAAGACCAAACCTGAATCCAATCGAGAATCTGTGGAAAAAGCTGAAAACTGCTGTTCACAAACGCTCTCGATGTGCAAAACTGATAGAGACATACCCCAAGCGACTTGTAGCTGTAATCGCAGCAAAAGGTGGCGCTACAAAGTATTAACTTAAGGGGACAGAATAATATTGCACGCCCCACTTTTCAGTTTTTTATTTTTTACAAAAGTTTAAAATATCAAATAAATTTCGTTCCTCTTCACAATTATGTCCCACTTGTTGTTGATTCTTCAAAAAAAAAAATAATTAAATTTTATATCATTATGAATCCTGAAATGTGGCAAGAGGTTGAAAAGTTCAAGGGGGCCGAATACTTTCGCAAGACACTATATGTATATATATATATATATATATTATACATGATATATATATTATATATAATGTATATATATATATATATATATATATATATACATACAGACACACGCATATACTAGTGCATCTCAAAAAATTAGAATATCATTGAAAATTAAAGGGGTTCTCCAGGACTATCTTTTTACTTGTTATAGGGCTCACAAATGTATTATATTAAACCTTGCAATTCATACTGTAATGAGTCTATACAATACATGGGTTTCTTTATTTGACTTAAATTATTGATATCAATTATCTTTTCAGTGATATTCTAATTTTTTGAGATGCACTAGTATATATCCAAATGTAGTTGTTTCAGCAGCAAATGCAAGGATTCTTCAATCATCATTAAGAAACAAGAGACAGTCACAGAGACTTCTGCATTAAATCTGACTTGTGTGAATATATCCTGGTTCTGGACTTATATCATTTTAACTTCTGGAGACTATGGTTGACAAAATCTATCCTTCGACAAATAAATTTGGCTTTAAATGATAACTATTTGCATATCTGTATTCATAGTTAATGTATAGCGCTACCTTTAAAAGAGAATAGATGCCATCGCTATCAAAAGGTGTATTGATAGAACTAAATTGCTATGTTTTAACCATTCTGAATTTATTAAAAACTCTACAATTACTATCCAAGGATTGATACTAGACACTACAGAAATGAGAACATTAGTAAAAGTGGCCAAGATCCATAAAGATCCATAAAGATTTATTATTTGAAAATGACAGTGTATCTAGAAACCTTCAGATAACATGATAGCATCCACATCAGAGAAATCATTCAATTGTTCAACCTCCTTTTTTCTAACTACAGATTCTTGAACTATTAGATAAAGACTATTGAACCCATGTTCATTAGAACTTGGTACAAGCACTTTGGCTTGAGAGGGCATCTAATTTTAGAGAGCTGTGAGATTTTCCTTTATCTATTTGCAAGATATCTTCAGTGGCAAAGCAGTTAGGCTATTTGATTGGCCTCTAAATACAGTCATTAAAGATTACCAAACCTTCTTCAAAGTAAATGTTCAAAGCATCATCAACTGTGCAGAGGCTCATCTCTCTGACTAGTGTGGTATAAATTAAATGCTGAGAAAATGTTAAAACATGTTACTGTATTTCCATTTAAAAACCATATCACAGATTACATGATTAGAGATAATGTAAATTCTTCATTGAATATTACATAGCTTGTAAGGCCGTAAAAAGACAGACATCTATAGTGCTATAGTATTGATCCAGAGGAAGGCAAAAACCCCCATGAGGTAGAAGCCAATTGTCCTCATTTTAGGGAAAAATTTCCTTCCCAACTCCAATCTGGCAATCAGAATAAATTCCTGGATCGAGGCCCTTTCTCCAGAATCCTAGTCACTATAACTTGTTATATTATTACCCTCTAGAAATGCATCCAGACCCTTTTTGAACTCTGTTAGTGAATTCACCATGACAGAGAGTTCCACATTCTCACTACCCTTACAGTAAAGAATCCCTTTCTATGTTTATGTAGAAACCTTATTTCCTTTAGACATAGAGGATGCCCCCTTGTTCTGGATACAGTCCCGGGTATAAATAGATCTTGGGAGAGATCTCTATATTGACCTTTGATATATTTAAACATATTTATTATGTCCCCCATAAGCCATCTTTTCTCTAAATTACCCTAATCTTGCTAATCTTTCTGGGTATTGCAGTCCACCCAGTCCATTTATTATTTCTGTTGCCCGCCTTTGAACCTGTTCAAGCTCTACAATGTCTTTCCTGTGCACTGGTGCTCAAAACTGTACATAATATTTTTTCTACGGTCTGACAAGGGATTTGTTTAATGGGAGTTTGATGTTCTCATTTTGTTCATCTATGCCCCTTTTAATACACCCCATGATCCTATTTGCCTTGGCAGCTGCTGCCTGACACTGGCTGATCAATTAAGTTTAATTTCCACTAAGATTCCCAAGTTCTTTTCCATGTTAGTTTTACCCACAGTTTTTCTATTTAACAAGTGATTATGGATCTTTCCTTTCCATGTGCATAACTTTGCATCTGCCACTTCTTTGCCCAGGCATCCAACTTATCCATATATTTTTTGTAATAGAAAATTATCTTCAATTGTGTTGATTATTTTACAGAGTTTAGTATCATCTGTAAAGATTGATATTCTACTGTGCAGTCCATGTGTAAGATCATTAATGCAAATATTAAAGAGGATAGGGCCCAATACTGAGCCCTGTGGTCCCCACTAGTACTAGGGATACAGTCCGAGTATGTACTATTAATCACCATCCTTTGTTTTCTATCACTGAGCCAGTTGCTTACCCACTTGCAAACATTTTCCCCCAGTCCAAACATTTTCATTTTACTTACCAACCTTTTATGTGCCACAGTATTAAATGCTTTAGAAAAATCCAGATATATGGCATCCGATGCCTCACCACGATCAAGTCTAGAACTAACCTCCTCATAGAAGCTAATGAGATTAGTTTAACACCTGCCTAACCCAGCAAGAAGTGCACTGTTGCATTGAAAGTAAATCCTCCAGTCCTGATGGCAATAACCTCCCAGTTCTGCAGGAACTTAGTACTGTGATAGACAGACCTTTTATTTTTAATATTTATGTGCTGCCAATTTTCAAAATAGGATTAAAAATTGAGTCAGTAAACTATAGGCCTGTGAGCTTAAATTCCATTGTATGTAAAATATTTGAAGGTTTTCTAAGAGATATTATCCTGAAGTTTATCAGTCAAAATATCCTTATAACAAAGCACAAGCACAGCTTTATGAAGAACTGGTCATGTCAAACTAATCTGATCGATTTCCATGAGGAGGCAAGCTCTAGAATGGACCTACTGTAGGTAAGTCTGTGGATGTTGTCTATCTCGATTTCTCAAAGACTTTTTATAATGTGCCACATAAAAGATAGGTGTAATAATTGACAATGATGGGACTGGGAAAAATATATGTCAATGGGTTCACAATTGGATCCTCTTCTTTTTAATATATTTATTAAAGACCTTGTAGATGGCTTACAGAGTAGAATTGCAATATTTTGCTGATGATACACAATTCTGTAAGGTAATCGAAACAGAGGAGGGTAATAGAATATTTTGAAGGGATTTAAGGAAACTGGAGGCTTGGATGGAGAATTGGCAAATTAAATTTTCTGTGGATTAATGTAAGGTCATGCACTTGGGATGAGGAAATAAATCGTGCAATTATGTAATATATACTGGATAAACTAAGGCTGATAAAGACTTTGGGATATTGGTAGATTGTAGTCTTATATTTAGTGACCAATGCCAGACAGCTGCTACCAAGGCAAATAAAATAATGAGCTGCATTAAATGAGGAACATAGTTTTGCCTCTGTACAAATCACTGGTAAGACCACATACAGTATGAGATACTGTTTACAGTTTTGGGTGCCAATGTATAAGAAGGACATAGCTAAGCTTGAGTGTATGCAGAGGAGTTGGTCAAGGGAATGGATGGATTGCAATAGCAAGTTAGGCTATTAAACTTGGGAGTTATTTAGCTTGGAAAAAAGACCATTTAGGGGTGATTTCATTATCATGTAAAAATATGTGAAAGGACAGTACATAGATCTCTCCCAAGATCTTTTTATACCTAGGCCTGTAACAATGATAAATGGGTATCCTTTATGTCTAGAGGAAAGAAGGTTTCATTGTCATTATAGATGGGGATTCTTTACTGTAAGAGCGGTAAGACAATTGTACTAGCTGCAACAAGAGGTTGTGATGATAGATTAATTAAACAAGTTCAAGAGGGCTTAGATGGCTTTCTTGAAAAATATTTTATTACAGGTTATTAGGGCTAGATTCTGGAGATTTAGGGCGACATGCATGAAATTTGGCGTTAACACGCCAAATTTCATGTGCATATTAATTGCTTAGAATGCGCCTGATTTATGAATGAACCCGCTCTTCAACGGGTCATAAATCAGGCGCATTCTAGCGCTTGCGCGACAGTAAATGGGACCAGACTAGAGGATTATATCTGTCAATTTTCCTAGGGACAGGTTCCGGGCAAGAGCGCCCTTTATCGGGGCGACCATCTTGCACTTTAGGGTAGGGACTGTTATTCATTGTACAGTATCGCCCTGGTAGTTCTTGAGAGAGTTGTTAGTGGGATATATTTTAAGTTATTATTAATAAAAGTTAGATTTTAGACATTACCTCTTTTTTCTATGTGGTTTTGAATTAGTCAGAGGTTTCTGGATACTGGCAATTCATCTAGCTGGTAGTAAACGTATCCATTTTGCGACAGTTCTGGATCAGGTATACCACTTTGAAAGTGGTATACCTTTCCCAGCTGCAATGCACCCAGAAATGCCGTAGCTTCGCTACGGTTTTTGTGCGCCCCGCCTCCCGAAGGCACTATGTAATGCGCAAGGGAGTGGTGTGCGGGAGATTTAAAAATGTATGAACGTAGCTGTGCCTGATATCGGGCTGAAAAGATGCCAGATATCTGGTGCAGCCCCATTCATACATGTCACCCATACTGTTGATCCAAGGTTTTATTCTGATTGCCATATTTGGAGTTGGGAAGGAATTTTTTGTCTTGTATGTGAGAACTGGCATCCACCTTAAAGGGGTTTTTGCTTTTCTCTGGATCAAAACTGTAGGGTTATTGGTTTGACTCAATGGACCTGTGTATTTATCCAACCTTATCTACTTTGTTACTATGTAAAGAATAATGAAAGCTGCTCACCACAAAACCAGAAGATTGAAGGACTGTATTCAAATTCCACCTAACCTCCTAATCTACCCAGCAAAGCTCACAACTGTGTCGTCTTATTGTACCTTCCCTACTAGCTAACCTGAAAATTCAAATAAACTGGATAGTCACATGAAAATAAAACAGCTCCAAAAGTTATTGTTAGGTTTTTTGGGTTTTTTTTCAAATTCAAGAAAATGTTTATTGATGAACAAATCAAAGAATCCAGTATTCAAATATGAATAGAACACAAAATAAAGAAATAAGTAGGTCATATATGTATGCAAACACATAGCCACATTAAGATAATGGCGATGACAATACTGTTAAGGCAGCAGCGATGAGGTACAGGTACACATAAGAAACAAAACCTACAGGTAAGGGCATATGTTTTAAAGTATCTGTAATAATAAAGATGAGGTGCCCCTCCTAACATAAAGTGCCCTATCGCACCAATACAATGAAGGAGAAAGAAAATTGTAAATACCCTTTCACGCAGGGCGCATAGAACAATCATAAGTCAATATTGTGTGATTGAGTAGCCAAATAACAAGACGAAGACAACATAAGGACAAACAGGTTATGCTCTCATACAACACATCTACACGAAACATAAAACAAGGGGGGGGGAGGGGTAACGGAAGGGGAAAAGAAAGGCGCTCTCCTCTAAGAGCAGGTAGTTTAAGAAGTAATGGAGAGGAATAGTGGGGAGTTCTGAAAAAGTGACCAATGACACCAGGTTCTGTTGAATTTATCTAGTTGTTCCGGGGTTTGGGAAATTAACTCCTCCATTCGCCTTACGAACCCAATTTCCGCGAACCATTCGTCTAGGGAAGGTGGAACATTCGATTTCCACTTGCGTGGGATCACAGTTTTGGCGGCCTGGAGCAGGTGCTTAAGCAACGATTTTTTGAACTTATCAACAGACATTGGAATCATAAAAAGCAACAGTGCCTTCGGGGTGTTCGGGATCGAAACCCCAGTAATTTCCTCAATTACCTCCAGGACCGAAACCCAGAAGCCGCGTAGCACAGAGCATCCCCACCAAACATGGGACATAGTCCCCTTTTCCTTTCCACATCTCCAGCACACATCTGAGGTGGAGGGGAAGATTTTATGTAGCGCAGAGGGAACCCTGTACCAGCGAGACAGGATTTTGTAGCAGGTCTCCTGGTGCTTGGATGCTATCAACACTTTATGGGTCATCTGGAAACAATGCTCCCATTGAGCGGAAGTGAAGGAAAGGCCTAACTCCTCTTCCCACCTAAGGCAGAAAGAGGGAGGGGAACTCGCCCTGCCAGAGAGCAACAATTTATACAGAAATGACAAGGAGTGACTCGTGCTCACGGACAATACCACAGCCGACTCAAAAGTTGTAAGTGGCCTACTCAAGTGAAATCTGGCCTTGATCCGATGAAAGAAATGCGAAAGCTGAGCAAGCTGAAAAGAAGCAGTGGCAGGAACTGGGTTCCCTCCAAAGATATCGCCAAGTGGTCTCAATTTCCCTTCAGAGGCCACCTGACAGAGGCGCAGGGGAGCCCTTTTTGTCCCACCCAAGAAAACATTTGGCGAGACACCTGGAGGGAAATCAGGGTTATCAGTAAGAGGAACACAGGGGCCGTCCCTGTCTCTGAGAGGGTGGGATTTTCTGTACGAGTATAAGGTGGACAGGGTTTGTTTCACGCAGAAAGAGGAGGACATGTTGTCTCCCAACGCAGGAGTCCAGGTCCAGGGGAGCACCGCCACCGCAGAAGAACTAAGGTCCTCTGCTAAAGTTACCCATAGTTTGCTCTCTCTATCATTAGCCAGCGCCAAAAACCTCGAGTAAGCTGAAGCCAGATAATATAATCTACAATCGGGTAACCCCGTGCCCCCAGCAACCTTAGGCCTTGTTAAGGTGTCATACGCTATTCGCGGACCACACGAAAGCCGTGAAGCATCTTTGAAGACTTTTCCAAAACTGGGCCGAGATGTGTATGGGAAGGGTTTGAAAGAGGTATAAAAACTTAGGGAGAATAGACATTTTTAATAAGTTGATTCTGCCAAACCAAGACAATTCCCTGTTCTGCCAGCTATCCAGGTCCTGTTTAGTTTTACGTAATAGAGGGAGAAGGTTGTTAGCAAAGAGTTTCGATAAGTCATCAGAGATGTGCACCCCCAAGTACGAGATACCCACTCTGGACCATTTAAAGGGAAAGTTGGACTGTATGGAAGTCTGTTCTTGGGCGGTAATCCCTACGCCAAGGACCTCAGACTTGGAGAAATTTATTTTAAAATTTGACCAATTCCCAAAGTTTCTGATTTCGGCCATCAGAGCTGGGAGAGAGATATGTGGGTTAGTAACGTAGACCAAAAGGTCATCGGCAAACGCCGAGCATTTATACTCCCGGGACCCAATCGAAATCCCCTTAAGATCCGGATTAGATCTGATGGCCGCCATCAGACTCTCCATCACAAGAACGTACAGCAGCGGAGACAGGGGGCAGCCCTGTCTAGTCCCATTTAAAATAGAGAAGGGGGGGGACAAGGTGCCATTAACTTTAAGACGGGCAGAGGGCGCACGATACAAGGCCGCAATCTTGGCTAAGAAACTAGGACCAAGATCCAGATGTCTGAGAGTTTGATGCAGAGAAGGCCACGAAATGCGATCGAACGCTTTTTCCGCATCCAGTGACAGCACCACCAGCGGGATCTTGCGGGAGCGTGCATGGTGAATAAGATCTAATGTTTTAAGCGTGTTATCGCGCGCCTCTCTGCCCGGAACAAAGCCCACCTGGTCCAAATGAACTATCGAATTCCGAAGGGGGTTGAGTCTGTTGGCGATCAGTTTTGCATATATTTTCAGATCTACATTTAGCAGCGAAATAGGACGGTAGCTACCACAACATTGAGGGTCCTTAGCCGGTTTGGGAATAATAGCAACATGAGCTAACGTTGCTTGAACAGGGAAGTGAGTATCAGCTGTGATGGAGTTAAAGGCGTCCAGGAGCACTGGGCTAAGTAGATCTCGAAAGGTATTATAAAATAGTCCCGTAAAGACATCCGGCCCGGGGCTCTTCCCTCCGGGTAGGTCCTTAATGACCGCCTGCAACTCCACCAGAGTGAACGGTTCTTCCAGAGCCTCAGCAGCCGAATCTGGAATCCTGGATGCTAGGGATGGGTGCGGAAACACGCCCGGTTGATTGGGATGGGAGGGGGGCGGCAAGTTATATAACTTGGAATAGAATGAGTGAAAGGTTTTGGCAATTTCCTCAGTGGAATGGACCACGGAATTTGAAGTGGTCTTGATGGAAGGGATGTGAGATTGGGCCATTTGGGAACGGACTGCCCTGGCCAACATCCGCCCACACTTGTTACCGTATTCGTAAAAGGAGCTGCGGCATTTCTGGAAAAGGCATCTCCATGAGGCCTCCAAAAGACGCCGCACCTCCAAACGTGCAGCTTGCAATTCCCGGAGGACCGTAGGGGAGAGGGCACCTTTGTGTATCGTTTCCAGCGTGGAGACCCTGGAGAGAGCCTTTTTAAGGGTGGCCGCTCTGTCTCTTTTGAGCCGAGAGCCATGCTTAATGAGGGTACCCCGAAGCACGCATTTAAGTGCCTCCCATTGGCTGGTCTTAGAGGTGGAGTCAGAGGCGTGGAGAGTCAGGAAGTGGGAGATTTGATTCTCAATGTCGGTGACACATAAAGTATCCAAAAGAAGGGACTCATTTAACTTCCAATTCCAGACTCTCTCTCGTGTGGCAGGGAGTCGAGAGGAACAGAACACTGGAGCGTGGTCAGACCACAGAATGTTCCCAATGGAGGCGGAAACCACCGTAGGTAAGGCAGAATGCTGGACCATGATATAGTCTAGTCGGCTATAAGAGCCGTGGGGGGGGAAAGAAAGAGTAATCCCTATCAGAGGGGTGTAGGATCCGCCAGGCATCACAGAGCTGGAGAAGCAAGAGGGCTCTTTTCACCTTCTTGATAGCGGAGTAAGCTAAGGCAGATTTCCCAGAGGAATTGTCCAAAGTGGGATCGAGCGTAACATTAAAGTCACCACTAAGTATAACAGTCCCCTGGACCAAGGGAAGAGAGATGTCAACTAAAGATTCAAAAAAACTGGCCTGGCCTACATTTGGGGCGTAAGCATTGATTACGGTGAACAGCTGCCCACTGATAGATAGGACCAATATGAGGTACCGAGCCTCCGGATCCACCGTACAGCTGACAACCTGGTGCGCCAGAGTCCGGTGAATGGCTATGGCGACCCCCCTGGACCGGGACTCAGAGCAATTAGCAAAGTGCCACGAAGTATAATGTTTACTCTTGATAGTGGGGGCGTGTCCTACCTTAAAGTGAGTCTCTTGGAGGCATACGATTTGTACCTTGGAACGATGAAAGTGGTGGAGAACCTGTGCACGCTTCTCTGGTATGTTCAGTCCCTTCGCGTTTAAGGAGGCAACACGAAGGTCCATTGCTGGAAGAGTCAGGGGAGGACGTCAGTCGACACCAAATCCAGACAAGCCTCCAACTCCGGAACCCCTGCTGCAGAAGAGGGGGAAGAAAGAGGGGAGAGAGGAGGAAGAAGAAAAAAAACAAAAAAACAAAAAAAAACACAGGGGGGGGGGGAACCCCACACACAACACACCCACAACACCACACACCCACACACACTAAGACAAACAAAACACGAAACCACAAACACAAAAGCACGTACCAAGGTCCTGCGCGTTATCTGAACAACGTAATTTCAGGGAATGAGAATCCTGCTAAGGTTGAGTGAACTCAGAGCAGGAGTTCCACCTATTGGGGGAATGTGGGAGAGCTCAGGAGAGTGGAGAGGACTCCTCTCGACCGTCACTATAGTGCAACTGAACAAAAATAACAATGGTAACCAGGCATCTGTTAGATGAGCGTTTGAGGGGAAAACTACCTTAGTACCTAAAAAAAGGGGACACAACAAGACAGGGGCCCTAGAGCTCACGGAGGACCGCCAATGTCCGCCAGGTCATGCCAAAGGGCATACATCCTCCTACAGTGTGTGGAGCACCTCCACCAGAAAGTTCCAGAGGGGCGTCTTCAGGTAGGGTTCGGAGGAGAGGAACGCTGTCGATTCCGGGCCATGGGGGCCCCAGAGCCCTGCCGTGGGTCTCCCCGTTGCCCCTGTGAAGGCGTAATAGTGGGCGGAGTAGAAACAAGCTGCAAACGTCTCTTCCGCTGGGGAGGTTTAAAGGCTAGAGAATCCAAGGTCGGCCAATCCGAGAAGGACAAGTTCTTGATCTGAAGGGCCTGTAGCACCGCTGGAATGTCCTTTGCTGAACGTATCGTTAGGGTTTGTTTAGGTAGGCGCACGTGTAGCGCAAAGGGGTATCCCCAGTAAAAGGGGATATTCTTCTTCCTTAAGACATCCAAGAGTGGTTTTAGCGTGGCTCTCTGGGCTAAAGTAAGGCGGGACAAGTCTTGAAGAATCCGGATGGGGGCATCCTGGAAGGATAGAGACTCACGCCGCCTAGCCTCGAAAAGGATGTCCTCCTTCATAGCGAAAAAGTGTACCCTGCATACAACATCTCGTGGCCTAGGATCATCAGGGTTAGGGGGTCTTAGTGCTCTATGAGCTCTGTCCAGTTCGATATGGGCTGCAGGTGGACGCCCTAGAAGGTCATTGAAGATAGCTGTGACCACTGTGAACAGATCAGCGTTAGGAACCGATTCTGGGAGGCCCCTGATGCGTAGGTTGTTACGCCGACTGCGGTTCTCAATGTCATCCAAATGTTGTTGTATGGCAAATAGTTGAGCCGAGTGCTGCGTTACTTCATCAGAAACCGCAGCAAGAGTAGCGGAGGTCTGGGACTGGGCTTGATCCAGATCGGTCACTTTCGTGTGCAAGGAAGACAGGTCAGCGCGCAGGTGGGCGAACTCCCCGGTCATTTGTGCAGACAATGTAGAGATGTCGGTCTTTGAAGGGAGAGATTGCAGCAATTGTTTCAAGTCCGCTAGTGTCACCGGCTTGTTATAATCCAGAGATGCTGGAGTGTCACTGATAGGAAAAGAGGAATGCACCTGGCAAGGTTGTGGCGCCGATGATCCAAGGATCGCAGGTGTGCCCTGCAGGCTGTCGTTTGGATGTGGGTAAGCAGGTGAGGCCATGTTCATAGGCAGGGACCGCCCTCCACCGGGCTCAGGGTAGGGTCCAAAGGCTCGTGGACCACTTGCCGGCAGCAGGCCCCCTGGTGAGGTAGGTATGGCATGTGAGGGTGACGTTCCCCAAGAAGAACCCGTGGACCAGGTGGGGGATCCCGCTGTCTGCAGCTGCGGGCCAGCAGTGTTGCTGGGTGAGGCGCCTCTGGGACGCTGAGAGTCACTATTCCCCTCTGTATACTGCCAGGACAGCACAAGAGGGGTGCCCAAGGGGTCTGTAATGGGCTGACCAGTGCCCATAAGCTGTGGGGCCCGGGCTGCAGGGCAGCACCCCTGTGCTTGTAAGGACGGCAATGTCCAGGTGTCTGCAGGTGGGGGAGGGGGGCCACCAGGAGGGGCAGGAGCCAACACTGAGCTCCCTTGCAGACTGAGGGGCATTTCCAGTGATGTAGGCTGCGCTGGGTTAGAGCAGGAGCCAGGTTGCCACAGGCAGGAGGTGTTTACTGTATGAGCTGGCAGCTCCGACTGCGTGCGGCTCTCAGCAGCTGCTGGGGATGACTCACCCCTCTGTGTCAGCGGTGCAGGAGCGGCGTCATCATCCCGGACCACAGGAGCAGGAGAAGGAGGTCGGGCGCATAGATTCTCCGCTTCCATCGGCAGGTAAGGTGCTGGGTGGTGGTGATGAGTCCCCCGCCGCCTCGGGGAAGGTGGGTAGGATTGCACTTCCCTCCTCAGCATGCCGCCGTCCGGGGAATAGGAGAGGGATAGCGCGCGGTGTCGGCCATCTTGCGGGCCTGCGGATCCAAGGGCCGGCAGTGAGGTGGTTGGTTTAATCGGCGAGAAGAAAGCCCCAATCTCTTCTTGTTTAGAGCCGGAGCGTTGGGAGCTCCTGGGCTTCTGTTTTTTGGCAGTCTTGCCCATTTTCAGCTAGAAATGATGCCTGGCAAAGCCGACGGACGAGAGGAGCTCAGCAGTGTACTTCCTCACACGGCCATTGCCAAGCCACGCCCCCCGTTAGTTTTTTTTTTTAAATGTGTTTAATAAAAAAAAAACCTGATATAAAGGGTATGTCATTTTTCAATTCCCTTTGAATGTCATTGGTGTGGGATGAATTTATTGGCTAGGAATATGTAAAGCTTTTATTAGCAATATTAGTAATGATGGAATTAGGATATAAATAAGGTTTAGAGAAGCAATTTTTGAACAAATGCTAACAAATTTAATTCAGTAAACAACCACACCTGCTTTTCAGACAGATCAGGCACAGAATCATTTTCCCGAGGCAGTGTTTAAAAAATACATTGTGAATATGTGATTCGATACTTTTGGCTTAACAGGGTTGTAAGACAAATTCTTTGGATGGCTATGAAGTAATAATGGCACAAACTGAAATCACATATTAAAAGAGAGCTAATGGATGAAGAAATACAAATAAAAAAAGTTATAAAAGTTTACCAGGCCTAGAGAGCCACTGCAGTTACTAATTGGCCAATGGAGAGAAGAGCCCAGATGGACTTAATTCCTCTTTGTCTTGGTTTTCTCTCTACACAACCACTAAAATGAAAGCAAAAAGTGAAAAGAAACTGCTCAACATGTTATTTTTCCCTAAGACTATGTCTACACAGCACAGAAATACCATAGGATTTTCGGAGGTTTCAGTATTTTGAAACCACAGAGAAACTGCCAGTACCCTGTGCAGCATAGATAGCACTGAAAAACCTGTGCTGTAGTCTATACAGCATGGGTTTCTAACCGGAACGTTAAAAATCTGGCAGAATATGCAATAGGTTTGCCGTCGGATTCCCGTACATTCAATTTAATGGCAGATGGCAAAAACTAAAACCGACCACAGTTTTTGCGCATATCAGTGCCAAAAACCTCGGGTCTGCATAGAATAAAATGCCATCGGCTTTCCAACGTATTTGGTCCTATGCTGTGTGCACTTAGCCTAAGACTTTCCAAGAAGCACATTTTCTTTGTGTTAAAAAACAAGGAATTATCTTCTGAAACAAAATTCTTCCAAAATCCTACATTTCTAGAAGGTAACACCTTCAGGGGAGATCAGGAGGTGACACCATTCCTTGCACTGGTGAGGAGATATAACATGACAACACTGATGTGCCACATCTTTATGCTCTGATAGTAAGATCCCTGATAAATAAAGAAATGTTGGTGCCATTGGGCCAAAGTCAGTAAACTGCTGGACTTGGCTTCTGAGGATTTGTGTATGTGAAAGCAGATTTCTTGGTTTATCTGTGAGTAGGGATAAAGAGAGGTCAGGAGAAAGTAACCCACAGGCCTGTGCAGCACTGAGGAGAAGATCTTCTGCAGAAAGTGGGTGAGTCTTGAGAGGGGAGAAATATGGCTGCTTTATCAGACAAGCCCTAAAGCAAAGTTCCCGTAGTGGATGGTGAGCTGCAGATAGCCATCAGTGGTTTGGGGGACAGGTGCCATGTTGGAATTGTACATGTGAATGTTTTGTGCAGATTGCGTCTTAGATGATAGCTAAAGTATATATTCAACCCAACTGGGTAGTTTTGAAAGCCCACTGTGACCCTAAAACAATGGGCAGACCTTGACTTGGACTGGCAGAAAACCCCTACCAACCCACATACAATATCCACCTCTGAGTTTTTCCTTGGTCATGCACTTCACCACTTTCTAAAATAAACAACACCATCAACACAGACAAGAAAATAAAAGTGGCACTTAGAAAGCCCAATCACAGGATCAGGGACATGCACTCACTTTTACAAGTGTAATTTACAAGCACCAATATAATCTACAATACCACCATATAGAAACCCCATAGTTGTCAGATACTAGTTCTAGTCTAGTCGCAATCACATGACCATGAATACATCATTAATCCAACACAGAAGGAAAACAAACACTGATATCCAGTGACTCAGTGATGTCTTCTCTAATGGGAGTTGTTCTCTTTTCCTTCTCTTTCCGGTCAAGACGACAATGATGACTTCTCCCGGCCACAACTTGTCCCTGCAGAATTTAACACTCAAACATGTTAAACTCCTTACTTTTCCAGCATCCCCTCACCTTTTCCCCACCTCTGTACAAACTCACCATCCATAGTACCTCAAATAGTAAAAAAAGACCCAATTTTGTCTTTAACAGTAAAAGTACCCCCCAAATGGCTATGGAGCTCTTGTTTCTGAACCCAGTTAAAGTCTTGGTTTGTGTCCCCATAATGTAGGTAGGCACACCCCCAAATTAGGTAGGTAGATAGATGGAAACTCTTTATTGTAAGTATTCTGCCACCCATGTACATTAGAGAAGTCTCTGATAGGTGTGAGAAGTCTGTCTCTGTACAAGCATATGGAAGATAATGAAATCGCTATATTTATCCCCTTCCAAAAAAGGGAAGATTCAGTAAGAAGGATGCAATGGATGTGCTTCAGGGTATTTATTGACTGTACCTTGAGATAACATGCAGGAGGTTTCAATATATGTGGTCAAAATTATTTCTCCTCTCAGCTCTGTGCAAATATGTCTGAACAAGATACAGTCACAGTTACAATGAGGCAGGATGTGACCTCACAGAACTCCTCTTCTGTGAGGAACATGCAGCAAAGAAGTATGGGAGTTACATCAACATAACCATTACAAACAGTAGCCACAGGGTGGCAGCATAACACAACCAACATAATATATCAAACATTGCATATCATATACATTACATTAATACACATAATAAATGGGTCCCAGTTAGGTGGGACAGCACACTCCCTGTCTGAAATCCTTAGGATTTCACTATTTTCCTTGATATTATAGAGTAATGTCCATCTGGTGATCCAACAAAGACTCTAGAACCTGCAAGACAAAAAAGAAAACAATGCAAAACACAATAATAACTAAATGGATGGACATGAAAAGTCCAAGGGCGAATATGCGTTGTCCATAGTTCAGGCAACATTGTTGAGATAGTCCAGAAGTTGAAGACTAAGCCAATAGAAAGTTCCTTCTGGCTTGATTGTGACTCATTTCTCATGAAGTAGATTAAGACATTCTCAAATATAGACCCGCAGCTCTAAAAGCACCCTTGGTGGAAAGTCTGCTTACCCCTTTCTTGGTAATGTCCTATCAGCAGGGTGGTGAAGAGGTGATGACAGCTCAAATCAGACATCTCTTTGGACTTGGTGACAAGAGTATCTACTTTAGGATGAATCTCTGGGTCATTATCAGGATCTTGGAGACTGAAAATTTCTTGCATAGAAGTTTCTGGACCTGTCAACCAAGAAGAATTTGCAAAGACAATAAGAGATACTGGACTGGTGGCACAATCTGCAGGATAGAGATGAGATGGGACATAGTGTCATCGCTCAGGTTTAGAGGACTTTCTAATCCCTTCAATGCAGTTACTGACATAGACATAGAAGTATTTTGTCTGGTTGTAGATGTAACCTAGAACAACCTTGCTGTCTGTGTAATACTGAATGTCATCCACATGAACATCTAGCTCACACTGTATAAAGTCTGCAATCTCTACAACTAGTACAGTTCCATAAAGTTTAAGCCTAGGGATGGTATGCTCAGACTTAGGAACTAATTTGGCTTTCCCATATAGAAATCCAACATGAACCTTATTGCAATAGTCTATTACCTTCAAGTAGGCAACAGCTAAATAAAACAATGGAACATCTGTTCAATATCAGCAGTAAAGGCAACTTGCTCGTTTCTGAATCTCATAAGCACTCCTACCAGATTGTTGGTCAGGTTTGGACCATTGAGGAGAACGTCATTCAGAGATATGCCACAATGCTTGGCACTTGAGTCGAATACCACTCTGATCTGGTTAGGTTTTCGCGGATGATATATTCCAAAGGAGGGAAGATACCAGCACTCTTCGTGTTCTTGAAAAGGTGGAGCTGGTTCTGTATGGTCATTCCGAAATATCATATCCATGAAGGCTACAAAGTGATCTTTAGTTTCAGGTTTGTTTCTTAAAGTACGTTGTAATGAGATGAATCTGGATAGTGCCTGTTCTCGGTTGTTTGGAAGCCTGGTTTCTATGGTGCAGAATGGTAAGAGTGCGACCCAATGGTTGGATTCATCTTTGAAGAATCCACTGTCCATTATTTTAATAAACTCTCTGTCTTCTATAGACAAGGCTAATTTGTTGTCATCTTGTGTTGTACAAAACACTGATCTTCCTAAGTCATCATAAGGGGTAGGAATGGTTTCCAGTGCCTGAATGAGGTTGGAGAACCTTCCCTTTACTCCGTAATGATGAGAGCATGTTTTAAAGTGAGTTGTGCAACCATTTTGGAGCACAAAGGTTTTGAAGGAGTTCACTTCAGATGGTTTATGACTCGTATCCAAACACGTCACCCACAATTACCCAGCCTAAGTCAAGTCTTTGTGCATATGGGGAATTATCTGGACCATTCATTGCTGACATACCTTATGGACTCTCCAGAGTAACAGTAGAATGTCAGCATTCATGTCCATTGGAGGAATCACATTAGTTAGCTGCCTCAAGTGGGGATGATGATATGCAGCCTGTGGTGTAGGAATTTCTTCTCTTTCGTTGGGTATCTGGTCACATTCAATTAATGTTGGTAAGGGTATGCGGTGTTTCCCTTTAATTGAGGAGACAACGTATTCAATAACTCTTCTGCCAAAAGTCTCTATACAACCAGAGCAGGTGTTTAGGGCATATGGTGTTGCTTCACCTTTATATTAAAGATGTCAAAGAATTTAGGCTTTGCTAGAGACCTGTTACTTTGTTTGTCTATAATGGCATACATTTTGGTGGCCTTTTCAGACTTACCTTCTGGGGAGACCTTGACAAAGCACACCTTTGCACAGCATTTGGGACCATTCTTTCTTCCACATATTTCTATGCAGGAATAGGAGACAGTGGTTATGGCTAAATCTAGAGCAGGTGGCTCCCCACCATGCATTACGACGGCGTTAAATGCTGCTTGAGGTTGTTTGTTGTTAGATGAAGTAGGATGCATAGCTGAAACATGTCTATCACTATTGCAATCAGCAAACTCGATGACAGCTTTACAGTCCATTGCAATGTATTCTGAAGAAGCTCAACACTTGTAACACACTCCAAGCTCATTGAGAGTATCTCTGCGCTCTTGCAAAGTCTTTGCCCTAAGCCCACGACATTATTTTAGAGTATGGGGTCTTTTGTGAATAGGGAACATGCAATTAAGGTTCCTTTCTTTTAGGACATGGGTATCCTGCCTAGTGGTGGAGGATGCTGCAAGTGGGTTGTTTGTTTTTCTAACAGATACTGTTCCCCTTAAGTCTCTACGTTTGCTTTTTGTGCTATCATACCTGTGTTATCATGATGATGAAGCTAGTAGAGTAGATTCTGTGAAGACAAAGCTGGGATCATTTTTCTTCCAAGCTTGGTCACTGATGAATCTGGAAAAATAGGACAAAGGGGGAAAGACACATTGTGTTCTCTTTTGTATCTGGAACCTTGGTCTGCCCAGGTTACTTGCATACAAAGTGGTAGATTGAACACCACTGAAATAACACCATGAGCAGTGTCAAGGTAACTCAGTCCTGACAGACGTGGGTCCATTTTAGCCATTTCTAATTCCTTTAGTATGTCATTTATCTCCTGGAGCTTGTGATTATCCTAGAAATGCTTGGAGTCTCTTAAATAAGGCACTTTCTATAGCCCCAGAACTGCCACAGGGCTGCTCAAGTCTGCAGCAAGACCTTCCTCTGAGTGACATGCATGAACTACTCTCAATGTCTTTATCCGTTCTGCAAACTCTGGGCCTAACCAGTTGACAAGCAAGTCAAGTTCTCCCTTGGCGGGGAGGTTAAGATCTTTGATTACTGCTTCAGAGGTCAATTTCCAGGCTCTATAGTTTTCAGCATGGTCATCAAACTTTGAGAGACTAATGTTAATCAGCTCCCTGCGTATCATGTATCTGGCAAAGTCCGACATGTCTGATCGCTCATTCTTTGTTGCTAGATCATGTTATGGTGTCTCTGGCATATAAGGCTGAGATACTTCAGGAGAAAATGATATAGTATAAGGATTAAGCTGCGGTTTAGTCTCTGGAGGATCTGCTGGCTGGATGCTGGAAACGACCTTGTCATCGATAGGTGGCAACATCAGTTGTTGTGTGGGTACATCTGTGTGGTAGGGTAGAAGTCCGGTCAGCTGGGTCTTCCTCTTCTCCTGGGATATAGCAGTGTAGATCAGTATCTTGACCTAATGCTCGTTCGAGAACTTTCAGTTTGGCTAAGGCAGTTGCTTCTTCCTTTTCCATTTGGAGAATTTGTAGCTGGTCTTCCTTCTTGGCCATTCCTGCTTTCTTCTGTGCCATTTCTGCTTTTATGTCTGATTCCTTCTGTGCCATTTCTGCTTCCTTCTTTGACATTTCTGCTTTTACCTCTGCTTCCTTCTGTGCTATTTTTGCTTTTATCTCTGCTTCCTTCTTAGCAAAGGAACTTCTATCACTAGCTTCTTCTGAATCTGCACAGATCTCTATGAGCTTGTCATGTAATACTGACCTTCTGGAACAAGATGATCTGAAAGACGAAGATGTGTGTTTGTTGGACGCTGATCGATGTGACTTAACTTCTTGTAGGTGTGTTCTGTTTTATCTTTGGCATCTTGAACTAAGGCACTTTTTCCTTGGAGGAGAGTCCCTCTCAGCTAGCTCTGCTGAAGCATCGTCAACATCAGAGTTATTCAGGAATGTGATAATAGTCACAGACAGTCCCTGGTAGTGATCAAAAGCAGCAGATAATTCAAACTTGTGGTTAACTTCACTGTGTCATTGTTATGGCATGAAGAACTTCTAAATAGTGTTCAACTCTTTCCCATAGGTCACCTAGATTGTCACAGACCTCATCTAGAACTCATGATTGTCTTAAAGTTCTCTCTAATCTTTTGTGACGGTTTAGTCGCACGTTTAGACCGTACAATTTATTCTTCATTGAATGTGGACACTCCTTCCTGTTCATCTGAGTCCTTGGAAACAAAATACATTTGCTTAGGTTCAGCAGCTGAAGAACCCACAGAGCCTTTGTTGGACATTCTCTGTGTGGGTGGTACTGTCTGTTTAAGACAGGACTGCAGCATAGCCTACTGTTGTAGAGAAGCCACATGCTGGTTAAGATGGCAGACAGCTCTAGGCTTACTTGCAGACTATGAGTAGCATGCAGACTCTGCAGATTTAGAATCATTTTGACTATTCTGCCACCTACGTACGTTAGAGAAATCCCTGATAGGTGTGAGAAGTCTGTCTCTGTACTGTAGTAAGTATATAATACCCCCTTTAGGTAGGTATGTATATAGACCTCCCATTGGGTAGGTATATAGACACTAGTAGGTAGGTATAGAGGCCCCCAAATTGGTAGATATATATAGCCCCACATAGATAGATATACAGGCCCCCAGTAAGTAGGTCTATTTGTCCCTGGTAAGTGGGTATATAGGTACCCTGTAGGTAGATTGGCATATAGGCCCCCAGTAGGTAAATAGGCTCCTGGTTGGTAGGTATATATGCCCCCTGAAGGTAGCTATAGGGGGCCACCTGTTGTAGTCCCTCCCATTCTGAATAGAATAGCCTATCTTTGACTGTTTTTTTTTTTTTTTTAAATAATAAAATTATTCTCACCTCTCCCCACGTAACAGCTTGTGTCCATGGGTGGTGTGATGGCGCAGACTGCTTTAGGCTTCTCGTCTAGGTGACGTTGTGATGCAGGAGGTGTAATAACATTGCTACATCCCACCGCCTGTGCCACTTACTCCTGTAGGCCGTAGGCTTTGCTTCTAGCCCACACTATTAGTCGGTGGTGCAGGGAGATGGTTTTCAACTGTATGTGCAGCCTTTGGGAGCCTTACCTACCTACCTAGGAATTGCCTACCTACCTTCCTTGGCCTTTGCCATCTTACATGCCGAATTAACTTGTGCTTTGCATACCTATCTACCTACTTGGGTCCTTGCATGCCTAACTACCTACCTGGAGCCTTGCCTACTGGAGGCCCTACCTATCAGGGGACTTGCCTACCTATCTATAGAATGGGGACCCTACCTTCTGTCTTATTTGGGGGGGTTACATACTTTATTGGGGTCTACCTACTTAAAAATTGGTCAACTTTACTGCAGGACTGTATTTAGAATTCATGCTGCCCAAACGCTTAAGACATTAGACAGATGCTGGTTAATGTTTCTATATTTTTACAGGTTTCCCCTTTGAACTATGTCAGACTACATTGGACCTGTTGGATCATGTCAGACATGTGTTGGATCCACTTCTTTAATAAAATAGCAACCTGATGATGTGTTTTGTTTATTTAAATAAAAAAAAAATATTTTCTGTGTTTTTTTTTCGTTTGGGAAATTAGCTCGGACTCTCTATTTCCAAGGAGCCTTTCTTAATATATTAAAATTTCAGTGGAGCAACTAATAGTGTATAGGTCTCCAAACATCTACGTGGTGCCTCTTTCTAAAGAGAAACATTATCCCTTTCAAGCTATACAAGTGTTAGTAATGGAAATGCCTTTCAGGCACCTGTTCAGTACTTTCGCTGGGGCTTGGTGTTAGTCACCGGTGTTTGTTGACATCCCAAAGCTGACACTAACCCCGTTTCACTATTACCCCAGTACCAAATACGCCTGGGGTACTGAGAAGCATAAGTGTAATTTTAGGGGGGTACGGAGGAGACTGGTCCCCCCACTTTTTTCTGGGTGGGGGGACGGTCCCCCCACTTTTTAGTCACTTCAATAAAAAATAATCCATATGAAAGCATGAGAATATGGTAAGTGGGGAGAGCAGAGCACAGAGGAGGAAGAAGATAACCCTTTGCCTCCTATATTTCTGTGCATTTTGGGGGGACAGATTAGACAGCCGCCTCAAGTGTCAGCGCAGAGTGAGAGCAGCGCTGATTGGTAGAGTAGGAGTCAGCAGGGGCTGTTTCTCCAATGAGAAACAGTCCAGCACACTCTGTATCTGTGGCTGTATCTTTCCCTCCCATTGTATACCACTTCCCCTATGCTTAGCCCTCATCAGAGAAGAAGAGGAGCTCTTGCCAAATGCCAACCGTACCAGACTACAGGAGACAGGTAAGGAGGGGACAAGGGTGCTAGGCATTGTGTGTGCATATGAGTAGGGTATGTACTGTATATGTTTGACGTGTATATACTGTATGTACAGCCATGTGTCTAGCCATGTTGTGTCTTCCCTGCACTTACGCATCAGGGGAAAATGAAAGTGAATGGGGCTGGCTCCACAGCATTTTAGAAGTGTGGACTGGCCAGCGCATACTTCTAAAAAACACCTGGCATATAGCAGAGCACACAGTACGCCTCGCTATACGCCTTATGAACATACCTTAAGGCATACCTCCCAACTTTTAGAGATTGCAAAGAGGGACATGTCAGACCACACCTCTAACCACGCTCAAACACATGACATCACACCAAGACACACCTCTAACCACACCCAAACACACATGCCAACTTTTTAGAGAGCCAAAAAGGGACACATTTTCAGGATTGCATAGTATCCAATAATGAAATATTAAATGAATTGTTATTTAATATACAGCTAGGAAGCAATCAGATACTTTTTAAAGCAAGATAGTCAGTTTATTGATACAAATCTGTTTCCTAAATGAAAAAGAGGGACAGTTATAGAGCTAAGAGAGACAGAGGGACCTGGGTTAAAAATAGGGACTGTCTCTCCAAAATAGGGACACTTGGGAGGTATGCTTAAGGGTACATTCATGCAGAAGATATGAATGCTGATTCTGGGGCGGATTCAGTGCTGGATCTGTCGAAGAACCAACGTCCAATCCAGCAGGAAACTGATTTATATTATACCTTATGTAAAATCAGTGTCGTTGTTTAGATCACACGGATTTTACTTGAGGAGTTTCGGCGCATACTGTCAATGCCTACACAGAATTCTTTGCGGTGTTGTATGCACTAAGGCATGGGTGTCAAACACAAGGCCCGTGGGCCGAATCCGGTCTGCCGCCTTGTGTTATCCGGCCCGGCACTTGTTTCTGAGCCGAGCATGGACTGAGCATCGAGTCACATTTTTACATAGAAGGCAAATGGCTAGATGTCATGTCAGTTCATCTTGCCACTTGCCTTCACTTTGTGAGCGGTGAAGTGGCAAATGCGTCTCCTCCACCCCTGGTCTCCGTCTACTTACATACTTAGTAGGTGGCCGGCAGGGTGTAGATATACCGGTCATCTACAGGGGACTTTATATCCACCTTTCTACCTACAGGGTCATATATATCTATTATCTACAGGGGCAATATATTCTCCCTGGTTGCCCTCAAAGGGCTAATTATAACAGTAATACTGTACAAATGTAACTACTCCTTAATGGCTTGCTTAACTTTTAAGGAGAAGTTCCATTTATACAGTTCTAAAATTATGTCTGCCCTTTAAGGTATGCCATGAGGCCAATGTGGCCTCCGGTGAAAACGAGTTTGACACCCCTGCACTAAGGGATAGGAGGGAGAAATCTGTTTCAGGCAGTCTGGGTCGTTTGCTCGTCGGAATTCTGCGTTTGCAAGCGGCGAATTTTCAACAAGCAAACAACATTGTCAGTGCCTAAAAACCGTCATGTGAACTCACCCTAAGTGTGTAGTGTGTCTGTGTTCAGTATATATACAGTCATATGAAAAAGTTTGGGCACCCCTATTAATCTTAATCATTTTTAGTTCTAAATATTTGGGTGTTTTCAACAGCCATTTCAATTTGATATATCTAATAACTGATGGACACAGTAATATTTCTGGTTTGAAATGAGGTTTATGGTACTAACACAAAATGTGTAATATGCATTAAACCAAATTTTGACTGTTGGCAAAGATTTGGGGACCCTTCTCATTTTATGGATTTGAATACTCCTAACGACTTGTTCCTGACTTTCTGAAGCACAACATTGGTTTTGTAACCTCACTGAGCTTTGAACTGCATAGCCAGGTGTATCCAATGATGAGAAAAGGTATTTAAGGTGGCCAATTGCAAGTTGTTCTCCTATTTGAATCTCCTGTGAAGAGTGGCATCATGGGCTCCTCAAAACAACTCTCAAATGATCTGAAAAGAAAGATTGTTCAACATAGTTGTTCAGGGGAAGGATACAAAAAGTTGTCTCAGAGATTTAACCTGTCAGTTTCCACTGTGAGGAACATAGTGGGGAAATGGAAGACCACAGGGACAGTTCTTGTTAAGCCCAGAAGTGGCAGGCCAAGAAAAATATCAGAAAGGCAGAGAAGAAGAATGGTGAGAACAGTCAAGGGACAATCCACAGACCACCTCCAAAGAGCTGCAGCATCATCTTGCTGCAGATGGTGTCACTGTGCATCGGTCAACAATACAGCACACTTTGCACAAGGAGAAGCTGTATGGGAGAGTGATGCGAAAGAAGCCATTTCTGAAAGCACACCACAAACAGAGTCGCCTGAGGTATGCAAAAGCACATTTGGACAAGCCAGCTTCATTTGGAAGAAGGTCCTGTGACTGATGAAACAAAGATTGAGTTGTTTGGTCATACAAAAGGGCGTTATGCATGGCGTCCCAAAAACACAGCATTCCAAGAAAAACACTTGCTACCCACTGTAAAATTTGGTGAAAGTTCCATCATTCTTTGGGGCTGTGTGGCCAATGCCGGCACCGGGAATCTTGTTAAAGTTGAGGGTCGCATGGATTCAATTCAGTATCAGCAGATTCTTCAGAATAATGTACAAGAATCAGTGATCAATTTGAATTTACGCCGGGGATGGATATTTCAGCAAAACAATGATCCCAAACACAACTCCAAATCTACTCAGGCATTCATGCAGAGGAACATTACAATGTTCTGGAATGGCCATCCCAGTCCCCAGACCCGAATATCATTGAACATCTGTGGGATACTTTGAAGCGGGCTGTCCATGCTCGGTGACCATCAAACTTAACTGAACTTGAATTGTTTTGTAAAGAGGAATGGTCAAAAATACCTTCATCCAGGATCCAGGAACTGATTAAAAGCTACAGGAAGCGACTAGAGGCTGTTATTTTGCAAAAGAGGATCTACTAAATATTAATGTCACTTTTCTGTTGGGGTGCCCATACTTTTGCACCGGTCAAATTTTGGTTTAATGCATATTGCACATTTTGTACAATAAACCTCATTTCAATCCGGAAATATTACTGTGTCCATCAGTTATTAGATATATCAAATTGAAATGGCTGTTGCAAACACCCAAATATTTAGAACTAAAAATGATTAAGATTAATAGGGGTGCCCAAACTTTTTCATATGACTGTATATATACACACACAATTTCTGGGGTACCTTGTCTAATGTAGTCTAGGGTACAGTGTGTAATGTAATAATCTCTGGGGTACAGTGTGTAATGTAATAATCTCTGGGGCATGGTGTAATGTAATCTCTCGTGTAAAGTGTAATGTAATCTCTGGGGTATAGTGCATAATGTAGTAATATCTGGGGTGTGGTGTGTAATGTAATCTCTGGGGTACGGTGAATAATGTAGTAATCTTTGGGGTACAGTGGGTAATGTAGTAATCTCTAGGGTACAGTGAGTAATGTAATCTCTGGTGTATGGTGTATAATGTAGTAATCTCTGGGGTACAGTGTATAATGTAATCTCTCGTGTATGATGTGTAATGTGATCTCTAGGATACAGTATGTAATGTTATAATCTCTGGGATATGGTGTAATGTAATCTCTGAGTACAGTGAGTAATGTAATTCATTTCTAGGGTTCAGTGTGTAATATAATACATTTTTGGGGTATAATTAATTATATTATTTCTTGAGTACAATGTGCAATTCATTTCTAAGGTGCAGTTAGTAATGTAATTTCTATGTTTACCATGTGTAATATAATTAATTTCTGGGGTGCAGTGAGTGCTGTCATTTCTGGTGTATGGTATGCAATAAATACATTTTGGGGGACAGTATGTGACACAAGTGATTCCTAAGGGTACAGTGAGATTGGGTTCTTTTATTTTCCTCATTCTGTTGAGTGTATAACAAATTTAATGGAGAAGTGATGGAGGATGGGAAGGATTAAGCGAAATTTGCTGCATTGCACAACATTTTTTATTTCCACCTAGAGGGGGGAATATTATAGGGGGGCTGGTTCGGCTTCATTGCCAGGGCTGCCTTTTTAGTCCCAGTCCGGATCTAAACTTTAGTAATTAGAGAGCCAGTCATAACCTTATGGATTGCACCAAAAGTGTTTGCCATAAGGACTCTGCCCGGACCTGCTGGGGGAGCTCACAGCACTCCCTCAGACCTCCTAGCTGGGTTAGAGAGGCCGCTTCACTGCAGGGAGAGGAGGGCAGAGAAGGGAAGGGAGGGGAAGTGAAAGGGAAGGAGGGAGGGATAGGAAAATAGGGGATGAGAGGGAAACTTGCCCCTTCCCCCTCCCCCACTTTTTGAACCAAAGTTACACCCCTGCTGAGAAGAGTGGAATTACCATTAGAAGCAGACCATCTAATGTCATGTCTGCTTCTGGGGTAGCTGGTATTTTTAGTTTGTTGTTTAGTAGGTTCTAGCTAAAGTTTTGGTGTTCTGTGCAGTGATAATGAGATTAAATCATATACTTTTAGATGTATCCATGTTCAGATCTTGGCTCACAAGTATGTCTTGACCCACAGGTTAGGATTCACCAAATGTATCTATCACTTACTTATTTCTATCTGCCAAAGTCCTTATGAGAAATGTCATGTTTTTGTGGTGTAGACATAGCACCAGGTGCGCCCTGTACTGAGTTATAACAACAAGAATTTTTACTGGAACAATTTTCTCTGCTACACCCAATCTCTTAAGATTTGCAAGTTATCCAGTAATATAAAACAGAACCAGGATACACTCTTTTTAGGTTTAGCAAGACATTATCTGGAGGCTTTTTAGAACTTGGTTAAGATGCTGACTGGGTAAGAATAGGACATACACTGCTGTGACTTTATAAAATAAAGTCTGGGTCTACTACTAGGTGCAGCTAAAGCCATGCAGCTTAGTTTCGGCAGGACCCAGAATTTTTTATAAAAAATAAGTATCAGCTGTATTGATAAAACACCATATTTATAAAGAAAAATCCCATTGACAACACATAAACAAGAATTTATAAATTTGTATGAAAGTTTCAAATATTTCATTACATCAAAAGCCTGACATTTAACTACTCATATAAGGAAATAGTTTTAGTCACCACCATAAAAAATCAAAACAGCTCAAAACTAAAATCTACTGAAAAACCATAGATAGGCCTATATAGCTCTAATGGGACAGTTTCCGCTGGAAACACATTAAGAAGTCCCAATCTACAGCCAGGCCTTCAGATACCACTTTATCTGTTATAATTCAATAGACATGGATGTACACTTAAACTTAAAAACTGTTTTTGTACCAGGGCTCATCATATTAATCAATTCACAATCAAAACATTAGAGCCACCAGTGTACGCAGAAATCAACTTCTCCAGTACAAAACAAAAAAAAATATATAATTGTGCTCTTTGGTAGTTACCTACAATCCACAACTAAAGGTACTAAAGAAAACTGGAAGAAAACTACAGGGGAGAGGGTTAGGATTGAGAGTGGGGAGGTAGAGGTGGTAGTAGGGATGAGCACACAGTTTTCCTATCTTAGAAAAGCTGTGTGCCACCAGTGGCCAATAGGGTGTCATCCAGCTTTCCTGGATAGGCTATCCAACATCCAGACAAGCTGGATGAAGCCCATCCCTCACAGGTGGCACGCAGCTGTGAGGGATGAGAACACTGTGTGTCACCAGTGGAGGTTGGGATTTTACCCAACTTTCCGGGACGCTGATTAGACTATACAGCATCCAGGAAAGCTCAGTGGTGCCTCATCCTCCACACAGCTTTCTTGCATGCTGGATAGCCTATCTAGCACCCAGAAAAGTTGGAGCATGTCCCATCCCTCACAAGTGGCACCCAGCTTTCCTATGACAAGAAAATTGGGTGCCACTGGTAGGGAATGGGCATTATCAAGCTTTCCAGAATGATGGATAGCCTATCCTGCATCCATGATAGCTGGGTGACACCCGATTCCCTATAGGTGTAACCTGTGGGCGATGGGTGTCATCCAACTTTCCTCTACACAGGATAGGCTATCAAGCCTAGGTATATGTAAGTTTCTGTTATTTACATATTTTCTTTTTGGACTACTTTAGATTCGATGAACTATGTCCGGCCAGTCTTGGATCTACTTTTTCAATAAAATGACTAAAGAGAGTTATAGTTGGTGAGTGTTTATTTAATTTTTTTTTTGTATTTGATGTCTGGTTTTATTTAATTCCAGAATTAGTAATAAAGGCCTTTGACAGATGCTTCTCCATTACTATCACTCGGACTTGGTGTCCGCTGGTGGTGATTTTTGTTACCCTGAGGCTGACACTAATCCCCTGTCACTATTACCCCAGTACCCAATGCACCCGTGGTACTGGGAAGGACTGGGTTACCGTCAGAAGCCAACCCTCTATTGTGATGGGTTAGCTTTTGGGGCGACTGCGAGGCTGGTATTTTTAAGGTAGGAAGGGCCCAATATCCATGGACATTCCTATCTTTATAGTATTAGGCTGCAGTTGTCAGTTTTACCTTGTTTGATTATGAAAAATTGGAAGACCTCATGTTGTTTTTTAATTTATTTATTTATTAATTGAAAATCTAAAATGTAATCAATAAATGAATAATTTTAAAAAACCAACATGGGATTATTTTTATTTTTCATAACCAGCCAAAGTAAAACTTCCTTTCCAATCTAAATTACCAGCCCACCCCAGTAGCGGACCAGCACACTAAAAGGTCTACTTCTTATGGTAACCCAGCTCTCCCCACACTCCTGGTACATTTGATACTAGTGTAATAGTAACAAGGGGTTAGCGTCAGCCTTGGGATGGCAGAAAAACACAGCTGACTGACACCAAGCCCCAGCATCTATCAGATCCATTATCCATTAATAGCAACAGAGTTAAATGGTAAAAAAAACACAATATATAACACAAAATATACAGGAAGACACGTTTTGTGCAATAATGCACTTCATCAAGTTCCATCAAGTAAGAACTTGATGAAGTTCATTATCGCACAAAACACGTCTTCCTGTATATTTTAATAAACAATCTTTTAAGTATCTTACTAATACAAGAAGTCCAGCACTGTTCTTCGTTCGTAGAATCTAAGAGGCTATTGGTGAATTAGACCTTGATCTACTGTACATACACTTGTTATAATTGGGCATGTTTTTTGCAAATTCTGGGTGGTGGTGCACTACAGCTCGAAGTCTCCCTGAAGGTCACTTTCAAAAGTTGCCTAGTTTGGTTTCTTCAGATACCTTGTAATATCATGCCTAATGAAGAGGACTGAGGAGAGAGGAAAGCTTGCTTTCTAATATTTTACTTATAGTTTTGTTAGACAGTAAAATGTATGGTAGCTGCAAGATTGCTATGTTGCGTTTCTCATCGTAGAATAATAAAACTTTTTGAAAATAAATTTAAGGCTCAGTTCAGGCAGCAATTACACTAGTATTAACTGTTTTTCTTTACATACCTTCAAAAGCTGACAGAAATTGACATGATCCAAAAACCTCAGTGTGAGCCATCACCCACATCTGCCTTCCTGCAGCAATGGCTGAGAATAACACAGATCACAAACATTTAACTTCTTAGATGCCCATTCAATAGCAGCCGTGGAACCAAATGGATATAAACAAAGGAAAGGGACACTTTTTGACTGCTAACTGCCAAAGGTTATACATGGCAGCTGGGGCCTAAACAAAGCTCCTATAGATGTCATCTGCAAATGCCTCCCAAGCCATGAGTAGCTGCCATGCAGATATTTCAATGCATTTTAATTTAAAATTAAAAAATCTATTCTATTTGTCACCTGGTGATCAGCATTAAAATAGAGCCAAAAACAGTTTTGAGCTACTTTGATTTTTACCATAAAAATACTGAAATGTTGAATACTAATGCTACCATTAAATATTATATCTCTAAACCTCCTAAAAATTCAAGATGGCTACATATAGCATAATAGAATATGTCATTGAACTAAACAATAAACAGAATGCATTTCTTAGGCTATGTTCACACGGCTTAACTGCGGGGCGTAATTTCGCCCCGCAATTACGCCGCGTGGACGGGGGCGGGGCGGGAGCGGGAGAGTGAGCGGGAGGCCGGCACTTCGCTGGGCCATAGACAATCACTGCTAGCGACGTAATCCATAGTTCTCTATGAGAACTGTGAATTACTGTAATGAATGGGCCGTTTTCGGCCCGTAATTGGCGCACTTCGGCGCGTAATTACGGACCGAAATACGGCCCAATTTAAGCCGTGTGAACATGGCCTTAAAGGAGTATTCCCATCCAATATCCTTGTGGGCCGCTGGCTCATTAGAGTATGGAGAGGGGGCCAAGCTTGCACAGCTCTATCTATTTGCTTTTATGGGTGTTCGGAAAACAACCGAGCGAGAGTGCTGTGCTGTATTTGGAACTCCTACAAAAATGAATAGATAGAGCCACACTTACAATTACCATCCTAACAATGAAAACATTTTGATAGGATTGTCATTTTAAGTTCATCCATAATTTTATCTGTCTATGCTAAATAAATGTGAAGTAAACTAATTAAAGAAAAAACCTGCAAAGTGGAGGAAAACTATACAATTTATACTTTTACCCCTATATAATGTTTTTTGTTTAAACATATGTGCATCATGGTCCCTAAGATTTTAAGGTTTGATGAACCATGTGCACTCAGTGTGGCTTCATACTATAGAGCTGTAAGCAATGATAATACAGCGATGTAGCTGTATAAGATTCATACACATTCTGACTGAAACAACTTCTGTACGCCTCTGTACAGGGGAGGAACTACTGGGATAGCAGACATAGCAGCTGCCACCGCGACCTTGGGGGGCCCGGACCCTGTCTGCTACCACGTCTGCTACCCCGGCAGTTCCACCCCTGTACAGAGGCGTACAGAAGTTGTTTCAGTCAGAGCGTAACAGTTCACTGCTGGTGGGGTGGGGCTGCAGGGCCTGCCGCCACCCACTGCCTATAAACGCCCAGGCCCTGTGTCCTGAGTGTTCAGAGGCAGGAGTCAGACTGCCCGGCCACCTGGTAAGCTTAAGGACTTAGGCCTTAAGCTTACCAGGCTTCGCTCCTCAGTGCTGACATGGGTGGCGCGATGATGTCACATGATCGCGCTGCCCACGCTGGGCTCAGGGGCTGGCCGGCCGGCTGCGCATTCACATCATGGGAGTGTGGAGAGAGGTACGTTATGTCTTTCTTTTTTTAACACTTGGAGCCTAAACCCTGCCGGCCTATATGGCCCCTATATGCCCTCTATAACCCTTCCTGCCTACCTATATGGCCCCTACATGCCCCCTATTACCCTGCCTGACCATCTATATGCCTCTTATAACCCTGCCTGACTATCTATATGACCCCTATAACGCTACCTGGCTACCTATATAGGTCCATTTAAACCCCCTAAACGCTGCTTTCCTACCTATATGAGCCCCTATAATCCCCCTAAACAACGCCTGACTACCTATATGTGCCCCTATAACTTTCCTAAACCCTGCCTACCTACCTATATGGCGCCCTATAGCTACCTAAACCCTGCCTGCCTACCTATATGGCCCCTATACCCTACCTTAAGCCTGCCTACCTATTTGGAGCCCCCTATAACCTATTTACATACCTACCTATATGGGCCCCACCTAGAGCCTATCTACCCAGTTACCTGGGGCCCACCTACTACCTACTTAACTACCTAGGGCCTACCTACAGCCTACCTACCTGGGGACTTCCTACCTATCTGGGGCCTAACTTCTGTCTACTTCGGGCCAATTTATCTACCTACCTATAGCCTACCAAACTAATTGAGATCTGCCTAATTACTGTCTATCTACCTAAGACCAATCTACCTACCTACCTGGTGTCTAACTACTGCCTACTTACCTACCTACATGAAGCCTACCATCCTTTCTAATGAGGGTCTACCTGGTAACATGATTCTGAGGAGTACAAGGAGTAAATTAAAAAGTTTGCTATGCGGCCCAGGTTTCCCTAGTTACGTCCCTGCCTCTGTATGAAATTTTATGACCCCAGTAAAGTTCATAGGTGCCATATTACTGGAGGTTGTACAGAGCCTAATGTACATGTGGCCTAATATTCATAAAAGTATGCAAACATTTGAATCAAATAGCTACTTCCTAAATTCGATTATGCTTGAAGGACATTTTTATTTAACAATATTAAACTATCTTCACATACAGATGTAGCAGAGTTTAGATTGATGGTGATATAATGGCTTTACGTCATACATGCCAACTCTCCCGTTTTTGGCGGGGGGGTTCCGCTATTTGGGGTCCCCTCCCGCCTCCCGGGGAGTTGGCATTCCTCCTGCCGCCTGCAGGCGGCGGGGGTCCTTTAAATTCCCGCGGCGCACGAGTAGCGCTGGTGCGCTACTCTTGCGCGCCGGACCGCTCCTACAGGCGGGTGAAGCGGCCGCAGCGGCCGCTCACCCGCCCGCGGTCTCACTGTGCGGGGAGGAGGGAGGAGGGATCGCTCCCTCCTCTCCCTGTATGTCCGGCGCCGGTGTGTGCGCCGCACATACAGGTCAGCGGCGCAGGGGGAAGTGACGCGCGGCTGCAGGGGAGTGACGCGCGGCTGCTCTCACTTCCCCCTGCGCCGCTGAAGAGATCGGGCAGGAGCTGGCCGCGCTGCAGGAGCCTGGTAAGGTAAGTGGATTTTATTATTTTATTTTTATTAGCTTTAGGGGCTCTACCTGGCTAACAGAGGGCAACTACCTGGCAACAGAGGGGGCACTACCTGGCAACAGAGGGGCACTACCTGGCAACAGAGGGGGCACTACCTGGCTAACAGATGGGGGCACTACCTGGCTAACAGATGGGGGCACTACCTGGCAACAGAAGGGGCACTACCTGGCAACAAAGGGGGCACTAACTGGCAACAAAGGGGGCACTACCTGGCTAACAGATGGGGGCACTACCTGGCTAACAGATGGGGGCACTACCTGGCAACAGAAGGGCACTGCCTGGCAACAGAGGGGGCACTACCTGGCTAACAGATGGGGGCACTACCTGGCTAACAGATGGGGGCACTACCTGGCTAACAGATGGGGGCATCTACCTGGCAACAGAGGGGACATCTACCTGGCTAACAGATGGGGGCACTACCTGGCTAACAGATGGGGGCACTACCTGGCAACCAATGGGGACATCTACCTGGCAACCAATGGGGGCACTACCTGGCAACAATGGGGGCACTACCTGGCTAACAGATGGGGCACTACCTGGCTAACAATGGGGGCACTACCTGGCTAACAATGGGGGCACTACCTGGCTAACAATGGGGCACCTACCTGGCTAACAAAGGGGGGCACCTACCTGGCTAACAAAGGGGGGCACCTACCTGGCTAACAAAGGGGGGCAACTACCTGGCTACAAAGTTGGCTCTACCGGGCATCTACTTGGCTACAAGGGGGCATCTACCGGCCTGTAAGGGGCACTACCTGGTTATGGGGGGCTACTACCTGGCTATAAGGGCATCTACCTGGCTTTCTTCCAAAGCCGTTATGCAGTTAGGTGGAGTGGGTGTGGCTTTTTGAAGGGGCGTGGCATACCGACAAGATGGGCGTGTCCATACAAATTTTTGCCCACTGAAGTCTCCTGCTATTTCATTTTCAAAAGTTGGCAACTATGCTTTACGTATTATCTGACCTTAGATCACAAACAAAGCCATTAAAAAAAGTCAAGATAACTCTGTACTGTGATGTCATGGTACATTATCTGTCAAGTTTATCTTTGCTACATCTGTGTATGTTACCTTACATTCATTTAATGGAAAGATAGTCTGATTACTCTTTGCAATGATAATAATAACCTTGAACATATGATGGATGTTCCCTTTTATTTCTCCAGTGGAAAATACTCACAAATAAAAGCTGTGGATCCTTGCTTACTACAATACTAATTTACTACTAAAATATTACCCATTTACAAAACAACAATCATCGGGGGGAGGGTTCTTCTCAACTGGTGCAACAACGATTTATGTAACATACATTTAACGGCAAATATATGATTAAAATTACGAATAGGGGACTAAAATAAAATCCAGAGCAGTAAAAATGTTACTGTTATGTGCAATCTGTTAATGAACATATGTGCTATATTTTGAAACTCATTTAGCATAGCTGGCAATCCTACACAAAGCTGTCCATTAACAGTGCAGTATTCACAAACCTCACATTCTCACTGCTAGAGTACTGTGGAGAATAACAATGTTGGCAGATATAAATGGCAAAAGCCGTCCTGTTTCCAGAGCACAGCACACATTTGTATAATGATTTTACAGTACTGAGTCATAATATATGCTGTGTATAAAATACTGTCACAAAATAATCAATTCACCAGCAGGCATTTGTCTTAGTTGTTTAAAACCTGTATAATTCCTCTAATGGACAACTAGTCCAGAGCAACTCGTACTAACATATTAGAATATAGTTTATCCAGCAATTTCCTAATATACTTCTATTATTGGATATGCCCAAAGTATGAGTGCAAAGTATTCATTAATAAAGCATAGAAATTAATGAAGAATTAATGTGTGGTCTACTTCCCTGCAGGCTACTTGCAGACATGGCTGTTTTATAAGGCAGTGTGTGCTGCACCATTGACATGATACACAATACCATAAATATTGGCCTACTGATGGCCTTGTAGGACAAAAGCAGGAAAATACATTTTCCCTTGGTATCCCTGCACTGTTGTCAGTTTGCTCTCATAATAGTCATAATATAAGTATTTAGAGACTGGCAGTATAAACAATTACATAAAAGGACATTCCCATCCAAGACATTTATAGCATATTATTATTATTATTTATTTTAAAGCGCCATTAATTCCAGGGCTATATATAAGCCAAGGGGTTCAGATCAATAATACAAAACCAGGCCAAATACAATAAAAACACTAAGGGTGAGATGTCCGAAACTTGGCGGTGCTACATCAGTTTTTAGGCTCATTAAATAAGTGTAAAGTGCGGCAGAAAGTCTGATCCTATCAAATATCTGGGGTCAGGTATACCTTGCATAGTAAACATAATGCACCTAAAAATGATGCGCCATAACGAAATGCGCCTATTGAGGCACATAGCACATCATTACAAGTGTATATGTGTTAGTTGCATTTCACATTTTACAAGTATGTGTTAGGCGCATTTCATATACTTGTAATGATGAGCTATGCGCCTCTATGTGCTATGTGCCTCGATAGGGGCATTACATATGCTATCAATGAAATGTTTTGTGCCGCGATTATCGCAAATCGCGGCACATAGCATATCATTAGAAGCGTATGTAATGCCCCTATCGAGGCACATCGTGCACGGAGGCGAAAGGCTTATCATTACAAGTTTTTTTTGATTGAATAAAGTTTATTGACAAACAAATCGTCTAATACATACACACACCTAGCCACGAGACTCAGCTCGGGAATAAATTACATTCACACAATAAAGCATACATACAGTCAATTCAATACAATACAATGTTCCTACCACTAGGGACTTATGTAAATCCCATGCTAATCTATATCTATATTAGTACCAGCATGCAATAGTACATATTTCTACTGAAAAACATTTAAGTACTAAAACTAGCTTTAGACCTGTTTGGGAGAAGATTAGTGGGGAAATGTGAGGTGGTTATGAGGATGGGAGGGGGGGATGCGGGTGGGAGGGTGGGGTACACAAAGGCCCGAAGCTTTATTAAAATGATATGCACAGTAGACACATTGAGGGAAGGGGGTTATGGGAAAGGACAAATATGAAGCAAATAAGCAATCCAGCAAATAAGCATTAAAGATCGTCGTCTCCCTCCAGATCATCCCGGCTGTAATAGTCTCTGAGCTGGCTGTGGATCAGCCGCCGACAATCTCCCACCGACATCCACTCTCTGTGTAAAGTTAGGCGGTTCCTGGAGATCCATAGCACTTCCATAACACAGTTCATAAGGCGGCAGGCCTCTTGGATGGCCGCAACTGTGTGTACCCCAGGGAAGAGCCCATAGAGCACGGAAGTGTGCTCTAAATTTTCCCTGGGTACGGAGTCCTTAAGTTCGTGCTGAAGGGAATCCAACAAACGCTGAGCAAAGGGGCATTCCCAGAAAAGATGGAGTGCGGTCTCCTCCACAAAAGGACACCTCGGGCAATACCGCGTTTTACTCAGGTTACGGGCATGCATGAAGGACCTGAGGGGCAGTCCCCCTTGGATAGCCATCCACGACATGTCCTTGTGTTCGTTGGTGATCCTGCAAGAAGAAACAAGTTTCCAAACGATGAGAGCCGTGTCGCCCGGATACCAGCTCCAGCTAGTCTTTGGCTCTGATGAGCTTGTGGATTACCTTGGATTTCCACAAATCGGGTATCAACCCCTCCAGATGGTGCTCCCTCACGAACTGGGTGACGTCCAAATAGAACCAAGGCGTCTCCCAGTTGTAAGGGAAGGGAGCTTCCCACTGATCCCACCCCGGGGCCACCCCAAAAGGGGGAAGGAGAAAAAGGGAAAAAGGGATCTGCCCGCGAGCCGCTCTTCTGGCAGGTGGCGGAAATGAAAACGCAAACAAAAAAAGCCTCGCAGGGGGGATATCCGGGAGGGCCTTTCCCCCCCTTCGGGGGGTGTTGTAGAGAACGCTAGCTTGACTCGATCCATCTTCGACCCCAGAAAAGTAGAAATCCTAAAGAAGCATTTATCTATCTATCATACATGAAAAAATTTTTTGGACTCCGGTTCACATATCATATCAAAAAATGTTTAAGCTGCCCCGGGGTTTCAACGGGGGTTAAAATGGGGGGCAGTCCTACCCATTTTTTCCTCTCAATCGAGCCAATCGGGTTCCCCACGGGGCACCGACCCCCATTATTCAAAGAAAAAATAAAAAACACCCAACCTGCAAAGTGCCCTTTTTTGACCCTGTGAGAGTGGGCGGGACAGAAACCCAAAAGGGAAAGCCCCCCTTTCCCTTTCCATATAGGTTAAAATCAATGTACACCAAGAAAAAAAAAACGTAGTTTCCACACAAAAACATTTTGAAAAAAACGTATGCAAACCTGGGTGCCACTGGCAGGCTGCGGCACACATGTAATTAACATTACACACACAGACCCCCGGGGCCATTTGAAAAAAAGGGAAAATACACTCTCGAAATCCCAAAGAAGCATTTTGTACTATCTAAAAAAAAAACTTTGAACTCTCGGTTCAAAATCATTTAAACATGTTTAAGCTCCCACGCTTAACGGGGGTCTCAAATGGGGCATCCATCCTATCTTTACTCTCAATCGACCCCAATCAGGCCTCTACTGGGTACCGACCCCCCATTATTCAAGAGAAAAAATAAAAACACCAACCTCAAACGCCCTTTTTTATAAGCCTGGAGAGGGGGCGGGGACAGAAACCCAAAATGGAAGCACCACCCCCCTTTCCATATAGGTTAAAACAAGTAACCAATAAAACGTTGTTTCTGCACACAAAAACATTTCGAAAAAAGTATGCAAACCTGGGTGCCACTGCGGGCTGCCACACATGTAATTATACATTACACACACGACCCCACCAGGGGCACTTTCGCAAAAAAGGGCAATACACACCAAAAATCCCTAAAAAAGCATTTATCTATCATCATACATGAAAAAAAATTTGAGATCCCCGGTTCACTTTACTGCAAAATTTTTAAAGCTCCCACGACTTCAACGGGGTCTCAAATGGGGCAGTCCTCCCCTATTTTTAAACCCTCAATCGAGCCAATAGGGCTCTCCCTGGGTCACCGCCTCCATTATTCAGAAGAAAAAATAAAAAACCCCCAAACCTGCAAAGCTGCCCTTTGCGGTTGAATCGTGGGCAGCTTAAACATTTTCTGATCATGATATGTAACCAGAGTTAAAAGTTTTTTTCATGTATGATAGATGCATAAATGCTTTTTAGGGATTTCGACGAAGGTATTCCCCTTTTTTTGCAAAATGTCCCGCTGGGGCGGTCTGTTGTGTACATTATAATTACAGTGTCCCCGCAGCCCTGCCAGGGGCACCCAGGTTTGCATATTTTTTCAGAAATGTTTTTGTGTGCAGAAACAACTTTTAAACTTTTGGTGAAATTTTTTTTAACCTATAGGAAAGGAAAGGGGGTGCTTCCTTTTGGGTTTCTGTCCCCGCCCACTCTCACGGGCTGTCATAAGAAGGGAGTTTTGCAGGTTGGGTTTTTTTTTTTTTTTTTCTCTCTAAATAAGGAGGCGGTGCCCCAGTGAGGGGCCCTGAGGGGGTCGATTGAGAGGAAAGATAGAAAGGACGCCCATTTGAGACCATTTTAAGTCGTGGGCGTTTAAACATGTTCTGATCATGATAGTGAACCAAGTCCAAAATTTTTTTTCATTTTATGAAGATGCATAAATGCTTCTTTGGGGATTTCACTAGGTTTTTCCCCTTTTTGCAGAAAGGGGCCGCTGGGGCGGCTGTTGTGTAATTTAAATTACATGTGTCCCGGGCACCCTCCCAGTGGCCCCAGTTTGCATACGTTTTTTAAAAATGTTTTTGGTGCAGAAACATACGTTATATTTTGGTGTACATTAAATTTTTAACCTATAGGGAAAGGAAGGGGGCCCCTTTTGGGGGTTTCTGTCCCCGCCCACTCTCACACTTTCAAAGAAGGGCGCTTTGCGGTTGGGGTGTTTTTTTATTTTTTCTCTCTATAATGGAGGTCGGTGACCCATGAGAGCCTGATTGGCTCGTTGAGAGGTAAAGTGGGATAGGACTGCCCGATTTAGACCACGTTGAAGTCGTGGGCAGCTTAAACATGTTCTATATATTTTAAACCGAGAGTCTCAAATTTTTTTCATGATGATAATAGCATAAATGCTTTTTTAGGGATTTCACGTAGTGTATTCCCTTTTTGCAGAAATGTGCCGCTGTGGGGGTCTGTGTGGTACATGTATAATTACTGGTGCCGCCCCCTCCCAGGGCACCCATTTTGCATACTTTTTTTCAAAAAATTTTTTTTGTGGCAGAAAAACGTTTACTTGGTGTACATTTTTTTAAACCTATATGGAAAAGGGAAAAGGGGTGCTTCCTTTTTGGGTTTTTCTGTCCCCGCCCACTCTCACGGGTGTCATAAGAAGGGCAGCTTTGGCTTGGGGTTTTTTTTTTTTTCTCTCTAAATAAGGGAGGTCGGTGCCCCAGGGAGGCCTATTGGCTCGATTGAGAGGTAAAATGGATAGGATCCCCGATTTGAGCCACTTGAAGTGGGCACTTTTTAAAAATTTCTGATCATGAATGTAAACCGAGAGTCTCAAAGTTTTTTATGTATGATAGAACATAAAGTTTTCTTTGGGGATTTCGACGTAGTGATTGCCCTTTTTGCAGAAATTGCCGCGGGGTGGCGGTCTGGTGTGTACTTAAATTACATGTGGCCGCACCCCTGCCAGGGGGCACCCGGTTTGCTACGTTTTTTCAAAATTTTTTTTGTGTGCAGAAACAAACTTTATATTTGGGGGACATTGTTTTTAACCTATATGGAAAAGGAAAGGGTGCTTCCTTTTTTGGGGTTTCTGTCCCCCCACTCCACAGGCTGCATAAGGGGGAGTTTTGGGCGGGTTGGGTGTTTTTTATTTTTTCTCTCTAATAATGGAGGTGGGTGACCCATGAGAGGCTGTTGGGCTCGATTGAGAGGTAAAGATGGGATAGACTGCCCGATTTGAGACCACGTTGAAGTCTGGGGCCTTAAAATTTTTTATCATGATATGTAAACGGAGTCCCAGATGAAGTAGAAAACTCCCCCGGGTAATCCCCGCAAAAAGGACTCCAAAGACCGAACCTTTGTTTGACCTTTAAAAAAGCGCTCCTCCAAGACTTTGGGGCCCTCCTTCCTTACCAAACCCAGACCCCGGGGATATTGAGAAACGGTAGCAGGGAAAAGGGAAAGGGGGGAGGAAGACGGCTGCCAATTTCCAAGTCATGGCCTCCGCTTTCAGCAGTTGCCCTTTGCTCCTGAACCCTTTCCCAAACTCCTCGCGGGTCTGGACGATGCCTCACTGATCGCTGGCACGCAAAGACCGTCCCCTTTTTCCCATGTAAGCGAGCCCTTGATTTTGTAGCGCCGGGTCCCGGTCGGTGCCCCCCTCTTATCTCTCCATTTGGGGGATAGCCTCAGCGAAGAGTCTATGCAACACACAAAAAGGAAGTAAAGGGAAAACCTTGTCTGACCCCGGAAAAGATGGGGAAAAGGAGTTTTCCCAGCCGTTCACCACACCGAGCTGAAAATGTCCAAATAATCGGTTAATGACAGAGCAAACATATCGCCGAAACCAAGCTTGCCAAAGCCTTACCCATAAAGAGGGGGAGACCCGGTAAAAGGGCCTTCCCTGACCCAACTGACCAGGGCCCGGGTGTGGGGTGGCCTTGGATGTATGACCGTTCCCCCCAAGCAATACTGTTCTGACCCTGCGACCGGGAAACGCTGCGGGCGGTCCGGTTTATGACCCCCATGACAGTTTTTAACCTATTCGCCATTACCTTTGCCAGGATCTTGTATCGACTTTAAAGCGGGGAAAGGGGCCCAGTTCTTGAGATCGCACCTCTCCCCTTGCGTTTAAAAACAAAAGGGTTCTCATGCCCTCTCTCAGCGATCGAGGCATTTGCCCTCCGCCTCCTCTCGCTATAGATTCCAGCGGGTGGGCAAGACGGGTCACCCACGCGAAAAAATGGGCGGGAGACCTCGCTGCCCGGCGTCCTGCCTTTTCAAAAAGGATTTGGGGGCAGAAAACAGCTCCTCAAATGTAAGGGGGGCATTCGGGTGGCACACCTGCGGGATCAAGGGTTTGTGATACCCGCCAGGAACTTATCCCTATGTCCCTTTACTGCGTTTGGGGGTTGAGGTTTGATAGAAGTCCGAGACGACCCCCATCACTTCCCTTCCCGTTTTTCATTTTTCGGGCTCTCCTCAGCTCGTTCAGAGGTGTCTTTCCGGGGTGGATCTTTCCCGAAAAAAAAAGAGTTCTCTTCCACCTTCTCCAGGTTTTCCACCTTGAGCGAAAGAATTTGCCAATTCCTCCTCAAAATCCTTTTCAGGCCTTCTTGGTTTCTCCACTCATTCCCCCCATCCCGCCCACCCTGGGGTCCGCAGGAACCAGCTCTCGTTTTCTCGCTTGAAGGCCCCTTTCCCTTTTGTACCCTGCTGGGGGCCTTTTTCCTGAAAGAAAACTCGAAACTCCCCTTCACAAACTCCCACCAGTCCCGAGGTTAGAGAAGATACCTTGTCTTCCCCCGACCAGATAGGGGTCTCTAAGTTCCCAGCACGCTTCCCGCCAACGGAGCATTCAGCTTTCCAGGACCGGGCCCGGCGGGAAAGCCGTTGCCCCGGGGGGCCCCCAACGAAGGCCTTTGGGCGGAGAAAAAGCAAGGGGGCCATAGGAACCAACCGCCGACCCCTCTCAGACGAAACAAAGTCATCCTCGAGCGTAAGACCTCGGGACCGGGTCCACGAAAGTTCACGGAGCCTCTGCCCATACACCCCCTACGTCCCTCAAGGAAGCCCCGGTTTGCATCTCAAAGCATTTTGGGGTGACTCGATTTTGATGAATTTTCCTGAACTCCCCCCCCCTCTTTGGAATTTTTAAATCCCGGCCATCACCACCCCTTGGTAGTAGCAAGCTGAACCCCAGTACTAGGGGGAAGTCCAGGCGGGGCCCTTGTCCGGGAAATGTACACTTATGAACGAACCCTTCCCGGGCCCAGATGCCCTCCACGACAAGTACCTCCGCAATGAGCTCCCGGGCCGAGCAAGCGTAAAACCCCCTCCCCCCAAACAAGATGGCCACCCCTGCGGACTTGCAGTTGCCACCGCCAGACCAAAGGGAAAGGGCCGTGAAAACCCAAACCCCACAGAGATGGGGGTAAGTCCCGCACGACACCAAAGAACATTTTTTGAAAAAAAATACATCGGCTAATGACTGAAAGAAAGGGTTTAAAACTGTCTAGATCAACCTATCCTAATGCCCCTACTTTTTAAAGTAAGATTAGCCGTTGTTGGAAAAAGGATGGTTAGACCTAAATTACCACCTTTCCCATGAAAACCCCCGGGGGTCCCTCCACATAAAACCGGCCCTCTTGGCCCCACCCCAAAGGGAAAAGTCCTTTTGGCTTCCGTGTAGGCACGTTTTGAGGGCCCCCCTGGCCTCGATTAGGGCCCGAAGTCGCCCAACCTCCCCCTTCATTGGGAGAGTTTCCACCCCGCACTAACTGTTCCCTTCATCGACGTTTGGGGTGGGGGGGGTTGCCCAATTTCTAGATGATCTTTTTGCTGTTTCGGGGAAGGCGGGTCCTCCTCTGCAGCTTTTCCCCTTTTTCACTACATACCGGGGGGAGAAGAGGGGGGAAATTCCCGAGGGGGAGGGGTGGAGCGACAGAACGGAGGGCCTCAGCCCCGGGGGGGGGGGAGGAAAGGGGGGGGGGGAAGATACCTAAAATCGGGGGAGGGGAAAAAAATTTACCCCCGAGGGGGGGGCGCGGGCGGGGTGGGGACCTCTTCACCCCCTTACCGGGGTTTTTCTCAAGGGGCCCGGGGCCCCCTTGGCGGGGGGGCGGACTGCGGCGGGGGCCAGGCCGACCCGGTTTCCCCGGGGTGCGCCAAAACCTTGGCCCCGCCTTTTCCCTTTCCGGCAAACCCTTAATTGGAGCTAAACCCCAGAGGTTTTGGGCATTGCGGGGGACAAATTTTTGATCTGTGTCCCGTACCCCGGCATTCTGGGAGGGATCTCCTTACAGTCCCAGCTCTATGCCTCCCCCAAAAGCACCCCCTACAGGCGCGGTTTTCGGGTAGAATATAAGGGCCAGTGAAGAACCCAAATAAAGTTTGGGGGAGGTGCACGACACCGTCCCCCAGTCTCTGTCCTTGGGGGGACCCACCAGCCAGCCATCTACCCACCCAAAACCCCTACCGTTGAGGATCTGGGTTTTTCCCTCATCACATAACATACCGCCAGGAAGGTCAATATCTCCTCACTCTTGTCGGGGGGGACAGAGATTTTCCCAGGGGAGTTTCTTGCGCAAAAAAAAGGGGCTCGAAAGCCCTCACGAAGGGGGGCAAGGGGGTTTCCCGGCGTCGGGGGAAAAAACAAATCCGGGGCTTAAAGGGGGGTTTCCCGAACAAAGTAAGGGGGTTCCCCTGGGAAAACCGGGGGGACCTCAAAGCAAGGGGGGCTCCGGAAAGGGGGGTCTCGAAGAAAGGGGGGCTCCCGGAAGCCGGGGAAATCCGCAACAAAGTAAGGGGGGGTCCACAAAAGCCGGGGTTCCCCTTCTCCACATGCAGGGGGCCTGTAGTCCTTCGCATGCGTCGCGCTCCGCGTGGGTCTCCTGGGAAATCTCCCCGGGGATCGCTGGGAAACCGGGGGTATTCCCAAAGGTTAAAGCCATTCAGTTTCCCAAACTGTAGTCAATTCTGATAAAACAGATACTACACTTGACTTAGTATGAGGCCTAGAAGCTTTCATTAAAGTATATGAAATGGCCTAACAAACTTGTAATGCGCCTAACACATAACATTTAATGATGTGCTTGCCCCAAGGGGGCTTTTCATTAGGGGGCGCAAACGCTCATTTTAGGCGCATTAAAGTTCGGTTTCCGCAATAATGGCCCCAGTTCTGGGTACAAAAAGTTCATTTAAATCCAAAAGCGTTTTTAGCGCAATATAGACCAAAAAACTGGCGTTGGAGTGTTGGGAAATGTCACCCTAAGTAAAAAATTTATACAGAGGACGAGAGAACCCTACCCAAGAGAACTTATAATCTTCAATGGAGAAGGAAGGAGACAGAGGGTGAGAGATGGAGAAGTTTGTATTATGGTAGTAGAGTTATTGTAGATTGTAGGCTATCCTGAAGAGATGGTTCCAAGTTGCTTTTGAAAGTTTTGGGTAAGGGGCTTTGTGCTGTGGTAGGGAGTTGCAGAGTATGAGGAATGCATGGGAGAAATCTTAGAGTGTTTTTGAGGAGATGACAAGAGAAATAAAAGATGACGTCCCTGGGGGCTAATTGTTGAGGGTTTTTTCACAAGTTGATGGGCATGGTTAGTAACTTGAACTGAATTCTCTGGGAAGTGGACACATGAAGGACTTGGGTGAGGGGGGAGGTGAGGAATAGAAAGAAAAGACTAGATCACCCGGCATGGAGTTTAAGGGGTTTTCCCACCATGCTGTTTCATAGGTCCAGGAGCTTCAACTCACAATCCCCGGGGCAGACTGTGTTTAAAAAGTGATTAACATATTTTTGCTATCTAAAACTACTGTCTATAAAGCTAAATCTCCCATTTAAAATTTAATCAGTTATAGGTCCCGCAGTGGATGTATAGGTAGGTTATAGGTCCCCAGCAGTTTATAGGCAGGTTTTTAGGTCCCCCAACAGGATATGGGAATTTTATGTCCCCCAGTTGGTATTAGGAGGTTATAGTCCCCAAGAGGTATATAGGCAAGTTTTTTGCCTCCGCATTATATAGGTCCCTCATGGTACATAGGCAGGTTTTTGTTCCAAGCAGGTTTGAAGGGCTAACTAAAAATAAAAATCAAAAGTCCACCTTTTTTCCCTCTCCCTGAAGTTTTTCACTGCTTCCCGGGGCTTCCCCACGGGGCCGTGACGTCATCAGGTTGTGCAGGCAGTGTGATTACATTCTCACGCCGCCTGTGCTGTGTATTACAGTGAGCTGCAAGCCTGCTTGCGGCTCATCGGAGTACTCTGCGGAGCAGAGAGCCTTGGCAAGGTGGGACAACTAAAATGCTTAGCTGTAGAAATGAGAAAATATGAAGTCCACGAATAAGAGATGCTTTTTAAATGTATTTGATAACATTTCACAAATATCTGTACATAATTCGAAAATGATTGGGCCAAACACATAGAAGAGGAGCACTTTGGTGGGAATTTCGGAATAATTCCCTTCTGTTATCCCCTCTATAGTAAAAGTCAAGACTTGTGTTATATCCTTTTTTTTTTTTTTATAATATTCCTTTCTGAATTTGGAAGTACATAGGTTTTTAGCAGGACAAGACACTGATGAGTCCTCTGCTAGTAATTTCACAATACTTGTCTACATGATTTATAACAGAAGCAATATGCCTCTTGGAAGGGCTGGAAGAGGGGATTCAAAAAGGGCTTTTAGGAAAAAAGATCACTCTAATCTGCCAATTTCCTGCAATCCTGGTTTCGAGCTGTATGAAATAAACAAAGGAATAACTGTATAAAAATGAATTACAGTGAACATCGATCGAGGATTCATAGAATGATCTGAGGGAGATAAAACACACAATAACCTGGGATGGATAATCCTGCTGGTGAAATCAATATAAATATAATGACTACTGCTTTAAATTGCCATTTGTTTGTCCATTATGTGTTTGATGGTCTATACCATGGTAAACAAACAAGACATTACATTGTGGCATAACAGGAAATGTCATGCAATCCATATATCACAGTGCCGTATTATATCTAAACTTGCTGCTCTGCTGTTGTCATATAAGGTCTCATGCACATGGTACATTTACTTTCATTATTTACCATCCTGATACATTATATGAAGCCTCTCTTAAAAGTGATGTATAATTGATCATTAATAGTAAAGCCTAGTTGCTGAGGGGACAATTATGTATACAATTAGTCTTCTATTCGTTTTTCTGAGCTGTGATCAATGCAAGCACACATACACAGATTCAGGGTCAGAGCGACCCACAAAAGTACCTGAGGATCCTCCAGTGGGCCCAAGCTCTGACACCAGGGATATGCCAACAGTTCAAAATGCTTGTTAGTCTGTTGGGGCATGATGAAAAATAGAAAACAAGAAGCATACTTACCTTCTGGATCCACTTGTTATTATTATTATTTATTTTAAAGCGCCATTCATTTCATGGCGCTGTACATCGAGGGGGTTACATACATTACATAAGTCAAACGAGTACAGTGATAAGGGATAATGACAATTGGCACGACAGAGGGAGAGAGGGCCCTGCCCGCGAGGGCTTACAATCTACAAAGAGGAGGGAAGAGACAGAAGGTGAGGGGCAGACGAGTTTGTGGGGTAGTACTATGGCAGCAGGGTTATTGTAGGTTATAGGAATTCCTGAAGAAATGGGTTTTCAGGTTGCTTTTGAAGCTGGTGAAGGTGGAGGAGAGTCTGATGTGTTGAGGCAGTGAGTTCCAGAGAATGGGGGAAGCACGGGAGAAGTCTTGGAGACGGTTGTGTGAGGAGCTGATAAGGGGAGAGCAGAGAAGAAGGTCCTGTGACGAACGGAGATTGCGTGAGGGGAGATATCTGGAGATTAGCGCAGAGATATATGTAGGGAAGAGGTTATGGAGAGCCTTGTAGGTCATGGCTAGTAGCTTGAAGTAAATTCACTGGGCAATGGGAAGCCAGTGAAGGGATTGGAAGAGTGAGAGGCAGAGGAGTAGCGAGGAGAGAGGTGAATAAGATGGACAGCAGAGTTGAGAATGGTTTGAAGGGGAGCGAGGGTGCTGGATGGGAGGCCACAAAGTAAAATGTTGCAGTATTCTAGGTGGGAGATGACAAGGGCATGGACCAGCATTTTTGTGGTGTCGTAGTTGAGGAATGAGCAGATGCGAGAGATGTTTTTCAGGTGGAGGCGGCAGGCAGAGGTGAGGGTTTGGATGTGTGGTTTGAAAGACAGAGCGGAGTCCAGGATTACCCCATTAACATAGCTGTCCTGATGATCACTGCAATATGTTCATGTGACAGGTGCAGCCATTCACATGCTGCTGCGATCACATGTGTTGTGGCCTGTGACTGGCTGCACCTATCACATGAACAATGAATGGGCAAGGCTACTGCAGGGATCACCGGGATGACGGAAGAGGTGGAACAAGTGCATCCAGGAGGTAAGTATTCTTCTATTTTTATCATGCTTCAACTGACTAACGAACATTTTAAACCATCTGAGCACCCCTATAATGTTTCAGGGCCCCAAATATCTAGAAGAGAGTCACCTGATTTGGAGCTGACTTTAGAACCAACCTAGATATGCTATTAAACCCTGTATATGCAAAGACTGCTGGACTTATAAAAAGTACTTAATACAGGTCCTGCCCATGTTCTGTATAGATAGAAAGCAGGCTTATAAATCCTCTAGAGGGCCAATGGAACTTCAGTCCAACAATGCATTGACTAGAAAGCGAAGACATTTTGTAATCCTGTTGGTCAAAATCAGCAAAGAGTTGGAACTCCTTGACAAGCGTCCCATTCATTACACAGAGTATGAGGATGGGAGTGCCTTGTATAAAGTGCATGAATAAGATGGCAAAATTAAAACTATATTGGAGGCACAGGAAAGATACACAACAATAATTTAATGCATCTGCTTAAATAGTTCAAACAATTGCTGATGCTTTATCATTTTAAGACAAATGCTGATATCAGCATTTATGATCAAGAAGGTGTTTTTGAATTAATAGATCATATTAAAAGGTGAAAAGATCTGACTCCTGCTAAAGAGACAGTTGTGGGTACCAAGAGGTGTATACCCAACAGCCTGGGTGTAACTAAAGAAGGCCCATGGCAAACTTTTCTCAATATATATTCATATAGTTACTAAATAATACAGGGAGCAAATACTTCACCAGACATATCACCCTCATACTGCTACCAATCAAATCCCATTATACTGTACAAATACCAAAATTACCAATATTGCTACTACATAAGGATCAGATTATACCATTATGACATGACCACATATTACTACCTGAATTAATGACTGAATAATACTTCTATACTATTACTGAATAAAGATCCGTATACAAAAAATCATATTAGCAATACTACCTCCATACAGGTACAGAGGTACAGTGTAGAAAAAATACTACTTCCATACAGGTACATAGGTAAAGAGTACAAAGGTTCATTGCAGACATTTAAGTGATTACAATACAGTTACTTTGTGGGGGTTGTGGGGTGATAGGTGGGGCTTGTTTTTGTGGTCGCCATTAGGCTACATAAATTGGTAAAAGGGGGACAACTGGTATAGGCCATAGCTTAGAGGCACAATCTCCTAGAGGGGAGGAGGGAAGAAAAGACCAACTTTCTGAAGATTGTGCTGTGGCTAACGCCTGTACCCCCCAAAATCATATGGCCACAGCACTATACAGGGGAGATTGCACAAATTTAAAAATACTTATAAACAACCACTTGCACACCTATTATCTAGTATTACAATCAGATATAGATATGTTACCAGTTATATGGTTACATGTGGTGCACCATGCTGGCTTACAACCAATTGATAGTGTGATTGCAGTACTAGCAATCATTCCCCTCATGGATAGTAAGTGTGAGTGGTTGTTTATCAGTATTTTTGCACTTGAGCAATCTCCCCTGTATGTTGCTGTGGCTTTTCTGCATACTGGTGTGAACTGGTTCTTATGCATTGTTCACTTTTTTACTAAGCAATAGCCCCCATTATTATTGTACTTCTATCAATCACCCCCTCATGGATTGTAGGTATGTGAAAGGTTGTTTATCAGTGTTTTTTGCAGCTGCGTAATCTCCTTTGTAGAGTGCTGTGGCTTTTCTGCCTATTGGTGTACACTGGTTCTTATCCAATGTGCAGTTTTTTTTTTACTAAGCACCACTCATGGATGGGTGTGTGAGCAGTTGTTCATCAGTAATCTGTACCTATGCAACTTCTCCTAAATAGTAGTGGGGCTTTTATCGCCTCCAACTGGGAATGTTTTTTTTGCCCAGCCATTGAGCTGTGAGTATGCCCATGTTTCTGGGTTTCTAAGTAAATAATGTCCCATTTTTCTCTGCTTTTTATGATAATTTGATTACTAAAAATACATTACATATCCTAAACCATGAATCCACAATACTCAAAATAATTAATGATCCATGATCAAGTTTCAATTAAGCACTAATTAGGATAATATAATGTCTTTACTTTCTTTAAAGCTTTGGTTGACTTGCCAGGACTCATTGTGCATAATTTTTGTCAGCCTCTGCTCCTGGTTCATTATTACATTGTAGATAATATATCACTTTAGCATTTGTCCAGTTTTATAGCCATAGTCTTGAACAATGTTATGCTAAGGTAACAAAGAGCTCCACTCTGAGCAGTGTCAACCACTCCACTGACATATTTCAATCAGGTCCACTCTTTCTGCCATAACATTTAATCACAAAGTACATTTCTAATGCATCTGGGAAATCTGGATAATGTCATGTAAATTCGTATGCCTGGCTAATTACACTCATAATGATCACATTGAAGAATTGCAACAGCTGCCCTTGAATAGGTTTTCTGACTCAGGCATAAAGAACATAATTATGGTAATGCCTATAGCTTTTAAATGAACGATAGACTAAAAAAGTACATGTTTTAAACTTGGGTGGTGTTTGTTTATTTTACCTACTGGGAAATCAGTTTGCACTGGTTTCTTAACCCATATTTCTGTCCATTTGGAAACAAAAAATGGAAACACCTGTTCTGTTTTTAAAGCAAATAAAGTTCAATGTGGATTAATACTGTAGAAAGTCACACACGGAGTGAGAAAGCAAAATGTACAATTATGTAATGAATAGTATGGTACTGGGTAAAGCTACAGTTGAGGAGGACTTGGGGATATTGGTGGACATTAGTCTCAAATTTAGTGACCAATGCCACGCAGCTGCTGCCAAGGCAAATAAAATCATGGGATGCTTCAAAAGAGACATACCTGCTCATTACAAAAACATAGTTTTGTCTCTATACAAATCACTGGTGAGGACACAAATGGAATATTGTATAGACTTTTGGGTGTCAGTGTATTAAAAGGATATAAATGGCTTGATATACCCTTTTTGGCGTGAAGTAAGGGCTTTGATTACAGATGTTACATCCTAAGGTGTTTTTGTTGAATCGTTATACTCAAAGTTTGGGTTATTGCTGTATATTCTTACGGCAGCCAGGTGTTTGGTGGCTAGTCACTGGAAGAGGACGACCCCCCCAGATAGGATGGATGTGGTAGTTCGCTTGAAGGAAATAAGGCGGATGGAGTATCTTATGACCTTACTAAACAATAGGTTAGATATTTTTACAGAAGTATGGTCTTTGGGGGATCGATATCTCATAGAGAATGGACCTATGTAACTTTGCCACCTCCATTTGTTGGGATCTTCTAGAGTGACGATTGTCTTGTCCCCTTCCTTCTGTCTTTGTCTGCATGGTATAGTTGTTGTTGGTTTAAAATTCTTTCCTTCTTTTCCTCAGGAACAGTGAACGTGTTCTATTGTTTTGGGGATTATTTACTATGTATAATGTAGATGTGCACTTTTGCCATTTGTGTATCTCTGTTTGAAGAAATGTTTATTGTGTTTATGTCTATTTGAAAATCTTTTAATAAAAATACAGTTGTATAAAAAAAAAAAAGGATATAAATGAGCTGGAGCTGGTACAGAGGAGGTTGGTTAGGGGCAATAGACTGCAGTGCCAGGACAGGTTATCAAACCTGGGGTTATTCAGCTTGGAAAAACAAGATGGCTTAGGAACAATTTAATTACCATGTACAAATATGTGAATTTATAGTACAGAGATTTATCTCATAATTTTTTTTCACCTAGCCCTGTAACCATGACAAGGTGTCATCCTCTGCATCTGCAGGAGAAAAAACTTTCATCATCATAAAAGACAAGGATTTTTCTTTGTAAGGGCGGTGAGACTATGGAACTTGCTGCCAATGTTTGATTGATTAAACAAGTTCAAGAAAGAACTACTTTCTTGAAAAATATTATATTACAGGTTTTTAATCGATCAATTCTGAAGATGGGACGTTGATCCGGGAATTTATTCTAATTGCCATATTTAAAGCCAGAAATAAGTTTATTCGTCTAGTATTTTTGCATTTGGTGCCTCATAGAAATGTTTGCCTTCTTCTGGATCAACACAGTTGGATTATAAGTTGGACTAAATTGATCTGTCTTTTTTTAAGCTTTCAAACTATTTTACTATGATTGCACACATTCATGGGAGCCATTCTCCACTTGTTAGAAGTCTGTTGTCTTTTCTACACTGGCGTATGTTTTCGTGTTATAGATTGGGACATACAGGAGAACATAGATCCACAATTTCAAGCAGGGGAAAATGGATCATATAAATCATGATTATTATTTTTTTCACTGTAAGATCAATGGGAACTGATTGATGAACAAATCGTGCTGTGGCAGATAAGGCCCCCAACTGGGATACATATTTTATACATTGAATTATATTTTGGGTTTGTTATGTGCAATGTTAAACTGCCACCTGGTGGCCACTATTTGTGAAAGGTTATGTAAGATATTGATGATGTAATCCCCATATGCCTTTGCTTTGTTACTCCTCCTGTTCAGTGGGGTCACATCCTGTCACATTTTTGCTGTCATTTCATTTTGACCAGACATGTTACACAGCTCTGGAGAACAGAATTTGTTTTTAACTATAAATGTCATCTCTGAAGGTAAAGTCAATAAAACTACCTAAAGCATATCCATTGCATGTTCCTCACTGGAACTCCACATGCAACTGGTGTTGCTAGGGAATGAATATAGTGAGTTTGCTTTCTACCATTCGCTTGTACAGAGATTGCTGCTCACATTTATTAGGGACTTCTCTGATGTACACTGGTGGCAGAATACAAATTAAATGCTGATGCTAAAAGTAGATCCTCCAAAACAACATTAAAAACTCGGCCCTATATCACTATTAAAATTCTCAATCTTTACTAGGCATATTAAAAATAACATTTATAATATACATGTTTTTGCAAAGGTGTGTTAAGATTACTATAGTAATCTAGTACAGATTTCATAGTACATTCCAACAATAACATTGGGCAGTACCCTCCATTATGTTCTCTGAAAGTTCTGAGAACAGCTGAGCGACTCGGAAATGCCATTGAAATTAATAAAGGCGACCTCTGCGGCATTCTGCATGGAGACTTTTGAGGCCCCGTTTTCAAGACAGGTGTTGGCCCCAGAAGTAGGACCTGCACCTATTATAAGGTATATTCTATGGTGTATGAAGAAAATGTGCTACATATATAGTAATTTTTCTATTTGTTTTGGTCCAAGTCCTTTGATGGGCAGTGGTACCATTTTATTTAAGCACCATGCAGCTTTAACTTATTCAACAGAAATGTTGCAACACAGATTTAACTTTAACTTCACTCAGGTTATTTTTATCTTTCATTATCCAGTGCAAGACTTAACTCCTCACTGTATGCAAGCAAAATAATTATTCTCTATCATGTAGCTTCCTAAAGCCCAGTTGGCTTGTTATTGCTGGGTCTGAATGTACGGGTCTCTCCCTGAGCCTTAAAGGGGATTTGCCAGGATGCAAGTTTCTTACCTTCCTTATCAGCACAGGGAGAATGTCAACAAATCACGCTGAGTTATGAAGGCTGCAGGGCTGAGAGGGAGGGGGTGAGTAAGGAGTGAGGAATAAGGGAGCGTCTCAAAACTTAAGTGAAATAATAAACAGTACAACAGTGGATTCTCAATGCAGCAAGACAAAGCCTCATAGACTGCACTTTCTACCCGGTGCCTTAAAAGCTCATTCATTTTGCCTGTCATCAGATAAGAAGTGTTTCACGCAAGCGCGGCCTGTCAGCTCCTGGGTCGTGTCTAGTGGAAGCTTTCAGGTAACTAAGGGACTAAGGGGGATTTAGAAATGCTGTAGCTCTCAGAGTCTTCACTTTTTGTAATCACATATATTTAGAAAAGTGATTAAATACCCATTTTGGAGGTTCCCACGTCAACATTACATGGTGGCAAAACCCCTTTAAGGCAGCCAGTATTTTACAATCCCCTTGTTTCAGGACAGCCAGTATTTCACTATTCCCTGCTTGTTTACCTTTAATTGGTACTTCATCAGTCCAAACTATCCCAACAATGGGTTCCAATTTTTAGCAGTTTTCAAAGACTTTCATTATGAGTTTACTGCATCCTTCTCAGTGATGCTCATAAGGCCTTACTGAGTAGACCCTCTTTGGCACTATAATTCTCCAGGTCCATCTCTGGCTCACACCTGTACATCATAGTGTTGTTAGGGGGTGTATAAAGCAGGCACAATACCTTATCCAGCTTCATACCAAGGGGGTGTTTGCCGATTACTGCAGATGACACCTGCCATGAGTAGCTGGAAACAGAGATAAATCCAATCTCAGCAATTTAACTAAAAGATGACATAGTCATCGTGACTTTGGTATCTAAACCATTGGGGAGTATCTCCACTTCCGTCACGTGACGTAACAAAGACCCCTACATTTGTCATGACATGCCCCTATTACACCCACGCTCTATGTCTTTTTCCTGATTTTTAACATGGATTTAATAAACAACTAAGTTTTATTCACTTTTTGGACCTGGTTCGTTACTATGCTGATGTCTCTTGCTAAACAGTCGTGTTTTTGTGAAGTGGGCTACCTTCATTCATGGTGCAGTGGAGGATTTGTGTTCATCTATCACTCACCTATGGACAGCTGGTAAGTCTTTTTCTATACCTACTAGAGGTATGGTACAATAGAAAAATGTTCAAATCACTATATGCAGTGCAACATTCAAGGATTTGCATGTTCAAGCGGGACTATTATTACACTTTAAAAAGGTTTTCAACAGTCCAAAAAATAAAAATTCTGCTTATGAAATATATTTATGAAATAAAAGACAATAAAAAAAATTGGTATAATTATATCTGTAAAAGTCCTATCATATCATGTGTATTAAAATATTACGTGATTTATCCCACACAGTGCATGCCATCAAAACACAACAGAATTAGGTTATTTGATAACCTTGGGAAGGTGAAGAGACCAATAAAACCCATAATTTAGCATTTTTTTCTACAATATTCACTACAGATAAATAATGTTATATTTCAAAATTTTAGATGCATCCATATCAATTATTTTTAACATTTTTATTTTAGACTTTTATTTGTAAAATGATAAAAGGACAGCGTTTTGAACTTTATATTTTTATAATTTTTTTTACTCGCCCTACAAAATATTCCGCCATATATCAGTTTTTCAGAATAGCATTCATTTATGACACTCTTATTCAGTGTCGGATTAGGGTGCTTAGGGCCCACCAGAGGAACTGATTTTAGGGGCCCACTTTGCCTCGCTGTCTCCACAATCTGTACGGTGCTCCCACCCAGTCTCGCTTCAAATTATACTTACTGATGTAATGACATCATCACTCTAATCTGTAAGATGGGGCGCTGTGGCTTCTGATTCTCCCTCACCTAATTGCAACAGGACACTGGTAGTGAACATAAAAGGTCTAAAGATATATGTCCCCCCCCTTGGCCCACAAATGATACATTTTATATAAATAAAAATACCGTATATATACTCAAGTATAAGCCGAGTTTTTCAGCACAAAAAATGTGCTGAAAATTCCCTCCTCGGCTTATACTCGAGTCACTGTCGGCGCTCGGGCGCTGCGATGGCCCGTGCGTCGGCAGGGACACTTCTTGCTATATGCGACTCCTCAGTGAGCACATACAGCAGAATCCCGAGCACGGCCGACAGCGACGGGCACTGCCGTGGCCCGTCGGTGTCGGCGATCTCTTCCCCTATATGCGACTCCTCCGGCGCGCATAGAGGGGAAGATACCACTGCGGGGCAGAGAGGGAGCGCTCTCTGCTCCGCAGTGGACTCCGGACAGGCGCAAGCAGACTTGCGGCCGTCCGGAGTTTCCGGCACAGGCAGCGTGTGTCATCACGCTGCGTGCGCGGCCTGATGACATCACCCGCCTGTGCCGAGAAGATGCAGAGAGCACGCGGGAGGCCGGACAGCGAGGAGACGGAGCAGCGGGGAGCCAGGTAAGTGGTTGTTTATTTGTTTGTTGTTTTTTTTTTATTACCTGCCTATACCTGACTATACCAGCCTATACCTGACTATACCTAGCCTATACCTTCCTATACCTGACTATACCTGCCTATTATCTGCCTTTACCTAGCCTATACCTGACTATACCTGCCTATTACCTGCCTATTACCTGCCTATACCTAGCCTATACCTGACTATACCTAGCCTATACCTTCCTATACCTGACTATACCTGCCTATACCTGACTATACCTAGCCTATACCCAGCCTATACCTGCCTATACCCAGCCTATACCTGCCTATACCCTACCTATTAGAACATATACCTGCCTATAACCTGCCTATTACCTGCCTATAAGGACATATATCTGCCTAAAGGGGACATAAACCTGCCTATAACTGCCTATGGGGGACATAAACCTGCCAATAACTTCCTATGGGGGACATATACCTGCCTATGACTGCCAGTGGGGGACATATACCTGCCTATACCTGCCTATGGGGGACATATACCTGCCTATACCTGTCTATGGGGGATATATATCTGCCTATGGGGGACATTAAACTGCCTATGTAATTTTATTGGTATCCATTTTTATTTTTGATATTTACCAGTAGCCGCTGCATTTTCCACCCTAGGCTTATACTCAAGTCAATAAGCTTTCCCGTTTTTTGTGGCAAAAGTAGGTACCTCGGCTTATACTCGGGTCGGCTTATACTCGAGTATATACGGTATATAAAAAGCTATAACACAAAGTACTGAGCATAAAACCATTAAATAATGGTCGTACAGTTACCAAATAACGTTACAAAATCAGAATCCCAAATAAGAATCTGCATAATACCACCACAGCAGGACCACATATCATCGAAACATAGTGACTGAATAATACCTCCACACCATGACCACATAGTGACTGAATAGTATCACCATACCATTACTGAATATAAACAATACACTTTGCACACATAAGTGATTACAGTTCAGTTACATTTAGTGACTCACAGGCGACATTCCTCTGATGAGTCGTTCACGTTCCCTTTTCTTCTCCATCTGGTCCACACCTTTATGCTGACTTCTCCTGACCAACAGTTGTCCCTGCAGATTTGGACACAAATCTCTTAGAATTCCCACTTTTCCAGCACCTCTTTACCTTTTCCCAACTCTGTACAAACTTCTCAGGGGTGGGAGAGCAGGTACAGGCTATAACTTAGAGGCCCAGTCTCCTAGGTGGGTGGGCGAGAAACAGAGGACTAACCCCCGGGAGATTGTGCTACGGCTATTACCTGTACCCCTCACAATCATATTGTGTGGTCCGAACTCTTTCCCCTGCACCCAGAAGATCAGCTGCTTTCATGGTGCATGATCTCTAGGTGGTATAGAAAAAATATGACCGCACTCAAGAAAAGTATTCATGAAAATAAAATGTCTTTATTCCTTTTACAGGCTCCAAAAATTATATACACATAGAAGGTGACTCAATACGGACGTTTCGGTCACTCATAGACCTTTATCAACAAGTCACAATGTGCAGCAGGAGAGTGTAGAAAAAGGGCCGTAGCCCTGTGGATATGGAGCCTTTGAAAGGCTCCATATCCACAGGGCTACGGCCCTTTTTCTACACTCTCCTGCTGCACATTGTGATTTGTTGATAAAGGTACAAAGGTACATAGGCAAGCAGGCAAGGCCCCAGGTAGGTAGACCCTAGGTAGATATGTATGCCCCAAGCAGGTTGGTGGGTAGGCCCAAGGTAGGCAGGTTGCTAGATCCTAGGTAGGTAGGCTTCCAGGTAGGTGGATTTGTAGGCCCCAGGTAGGTAGGCAGTAGATAGGCCCCAGGTATTTAGGTTTTAGATTGGCCCCAGGTAGGTAGGTAGGCCATAGGTAGGGAGATCGATTGGCCCTAGTTATTGAAACAGGAAGTAGTTAGGCCCCAGATATATAGGTAGTTGGCCCCTCGGTAAATAGACAGTAGTTAGGCCCATGGTAGGTAGATTCCCCCAAGGTAGGTAGGCAGTGGATCGGTCCATGGTAGGTAGAAATATTGCCCCCAAGTAGGTAGGCAGTGGATAGACCCATAGTAGGTAGATAGATTGCCACTAGGTAGGTAGGTAGGCAGTGATTATGCCCAGGGTAGGTAGCTATATTGCCTCTAGGTAGGTAGGCACTAGTTAGGCCCATGGTAGGTAGATAGATTGCTCCTAGGTAGGTATATGTGGCTCAGTGAAGGGAGAGTAGCTTAAAATTTGATATAGATACCAAAATAGGTGCAAGTAAGCCAATCAATAGTTGTCAGGTTCTGCTATACCTCTGGTCTCTGTCAGAATCAAATATTTCTGGTCAAAATGGAACTGTATCCTGTTATAAGATAGCAGGGAGGTTATTTCCTTGCAGAAGATCTTTGTGCTTTCATCTGACAGGGTTTGATTCCATCTTTTCCTGTGTGGTAAAGCAAATCAGATTTAAGAAACATACAGTAGAACATTCAAAAGGTCCATTATTTTCTACAAATTATAGTAAATCCAAGTCACCCAGCCAGTAAGCAGTGATTCAATTTGAACATCAATTGCCTACAAACCTGTGGATCTGGAGCAAATTAGCCACTCAATGGGGGATGCTTTTACCATCTAATCACAACATTATAGACTACTCACAGAACAGCTAATTTAGCATAGTGGTGATTATATTACAACACGTTAGTTCTTGCAGTGCGGCTATTTTAAAAACGTCAACTTATGCATATCTCATAATTGTAATTAGGCAACTAGAGATTTGATTTCACACAGGGCCTTTCTGTCACTATTTAATGTGTATTTTTAAAGCTGTATAAAATGTAAAATCCAAATATTCATGTGTTTGCTGAATGAAAAAGTTTCTTTGTTCACATAATGGTGCTGTTAGTATATAAATATGTAACATTTGGTGCATACTCCTCTAAATTTATTTGGTTCATCTTACTCTGGCACTTTTATAATTAGGTCTGGAATATGAAATGTTAGTCTTATTTAATTTTCCCCACAATATGTCTATGGCTTCTGTTTTTTTAGAAAATAAAGAACATTTAAAAAAGCTAGCAATTTTTGTTAAGGTACATCTTTCTGTTAACCTTTATTTTCAAATTTGTATTGCAATACCTGTATTTGCTGACATTTTTTACCATAACAAAACTTTGTAGATCATGGGATTCAACAACTCTTTAACTTACAGTTTGTAGTGTGAAAACAGCTTCAAAAAATGGCACAAGAAAGACACAGCACTAATTGACACATACAGGTTTTAAAAAAATAAAAACACAATGAAAAGTCTCAATGAATGACTGTGGGGAAAAAGTGCAAAAACTGCCTAGAAAATACCACCACTAGAGAATGTTATGTTTTAAAAAGCACCATGGATCAAACAATGCAATCACACATTACAATCAAAAGCTACATAACTACCTCAGGACCTACAGCAAACATCTGGTTGTATGGTTTTTTCAGAAAAAAATGCCTCAAAAAACCACCAGAGAAAAACATCTTAAAAATGTTGTGTTTTTGTGGAAACGTTTTGTTTGAATACATCCTTGAAAATTCTGTGAACTTCTGCAACAAATCTACATCAACAAAATCTATTGTCCATGAGATAAACATGCAAAAAAAGCAGACAGCTGTATTTTTGAAGTTTAATTTTAATATTGAACAACTACAGTACTGTCGGTCAATCCAAAACATTAATAAACCTTAAAACTGAATATCTAAGAAAGTGAGGTTTTGGCTTTCTTAGGCTATATCTACACAGCATATAGTATGTTAAAATTAGGTCCTTTCATAATTTAGTGTATTAAGAATTAATATTTTTTTTTATAATTTTTGAGTATTAACAGTTAAGTTTTAATGAGAATTTATTTTCTTTGGTATAGATATCTTAAAATGCCGTCCAAAATCCAACGGCATTTTAACATCACCATACCATGGGTTTTTGGGCGGGGTTTTGCGCAAAAAAAAAAAAATGCGATAGTTTTTTTGATTTCCCGCCAACCCATTACATTGACTTGACGACAATCTGCCAGGAATCAGCGGGGAAAGATGGCGTGTTTTTCCCCCAACAGAGGTAGCATTTAGAAATCCCATTTTGAAAAATCATGCTGTGTAAATTTTGCACAGATTTCTATGACGGCTATGGGCACTGGTTACAGTCAGATTTTTGTGGATTCTGAATACTGAATCCGCTTAAATATCCGACTGTATTGTGCCGTGTAAACACAGCCTTAGGAGAATAGCTATGTTGCAGAATTATTACACAACTAAATGAAAACAACATTTTCGTATGTCACTTAGGGCTTGTTCACACGGCGTTTTGTAAACGTTTTACGGACCCTTTTAGGACCCGCAAAAGGCAAAAATTGTCAGTGTGATTAACATTGCTTTTGAATGGCAAAAAGGCACGTGTTCCCACGGGAGTCCGAGCCTTTTTGAGAGCCCCCTTCGTGCGCTTTTCGCATCCGCTTTAAGAATTGCCCATGTCAATTCTTATTGGGGTTTTACGAAGTGAAACCCCATAGGGATAAGGGAGTCCGCTTTTGGCACCTGCCAAAAAAGCGCCCCACACCCCGGGTCGTATCACTGCGTTTTTGACCCTGAAAACGGTTTGCGAAAAAGTGCATGGGAGACTGGGGGGGGGATGTGGAGAGGTGCGGGGGCGGCGCGCAGGTGAGGGGGGGGCGGGGCGGAAAGCGCGGTGGCGGCGGGCGGCGGGCGCAGCGCGGTGAGCGGCGGGCGGCGGCGGCAGCGCAAGTTAGGGCGGGCGGCGGCGGCAGCGCAGGTGAGCGGCGGGGGCGGCGGCAGCGCAGGTGACGGGGGCGCGGCCAGGTGACGGCGGGGCGGCCCGGCGCGCAGGTAGCGGCGGGACAGTGGAGGAGCTGCGGGGAAAAAAATGAAGGAGCTGCGGGGCAGCATACAATGGGGAGCTGCGGGGCAAACAATGGAGGAGCTGCGGGGCAGACATACAAAAATGGAGCTGCGGGGCGCAACAAAGGAGGACTGCAGGGCGGGAATACAATAATGGAGCTGGGGGGCCCAAAAATTTAATGGAGCTGCGGGGCAGACATACAAGGAGGAGTGGGGGGGAGACTTACAATGGGGGGAGTGGGGGGAAAGACTAAAATGAATGGAGCTGCGGGCAAAATACAATGAAGGGAGTGCGGGGGAGACATACAAGAATGGAGCTGGGGGGCAGACATACAATGGAGGACGGGGGGGAGAATAAAGAATGGACTGGGAGCAACATACAATGAATGGAGCTGCGGGCAGACATACAATGAATGGGGCTGCGGGCGACATACAATGGAGGAGCTCGGGGCAGACATACAATGAATGGACGGGGGGCAACTTCAATAAAATGGAGTGGGGGGCGAATACAATGAATGGAGCGGGGGGGGCAGACATACAAAAAAGGGACCCCGGGCAGACATAAATGGGGAGTGCCGGGCAACATAAAAAGAAGGGAGCTCCCGGGGCGACAACAGGGAGGGCTGGGGGGCAGAATAAAATAAATGGAGCTGGGGGGGCAGAATACAATGGGGGACTGCCGGGAAACATACAATGAATGGGCTTGGGGCAACATACAAGGGAGCTGGGGGGCAGACCTACAATTGAATGGGGGCTGCCGGGCAGCAAAAATAAGGGAGCTGCCGGGCAGAATACAATGAAGGGAGCCCCGGGCAGCTAAATGAATGGAGCTGCCGGGGCCCGAACATACAATGAATGGAGCTGCCGGGGGCAGAATACAATGAATGGAGCCCCGGGCAAAATTAAAATGAATGGAGTGCCGGCAACATGCAATGAATGGGCTGCGGGCAGACTGCAATGAAGGGGTTTTGGAAAAAGAGATTTTTTTCGCCTTTGTGAAAACGCCCCGGAAAGGGGAAAAGCTTTAAAACCAAGTAAAAAAGCATTCAAAATGGATTAAATTTAAAATTCCCAATGCTGCTTTTTGGGGATCCGCTTTCCGGATGCGCTTTTCAAGTGCAAGAAGGATCCGTAAAAAGGATCCAAAACGCGTGTGTGAACAAGCCCTTATATTCATCTGGTAAAATGATAACAATAGACAAACAACTCAAAATTTACAAGAAAACGTTTCTGATATTTAAAAAAATAAAAATAAATAACTGACTAGTATTGCCACCCTTCTGTTCAATAACAGTCCTAGGCTTTTCATCCAGGGGGTTCATTTTTTAATCTTTGAAATCAACTTTTGGCAGCAGCAACCACACCTCCCAGACAGGGTCAAAGGATGGACTTTTTTTGCTTCACTATGGGCCATTCCCCCACAGCGGGTTTATGGGCCGGCTTTTCAGCCGGTTTGCGGTTTTTTCAGACCCCCTAAAAAAAAACCGGGGTCGAAAATGAGCACAATTGTTTTCTTTAAACATGGTTTTTGAAGACACAGTAAAGCGTTTAAAAAAATACAAAACTGAGATTTGCAAAAAGCAAAAAACATTACAACAATCGCATTGTAACATAGGTTGGTACAGAAAACATAGAAAGCACTAAAGCCAGCCCAAAATTCCATTAAATCACGAAAAAAATTTTCCTTGGGAAAAAAGAGTTATGAGATATTAAAAAGAAAATAATAAAATTTAAAAAAGGGTGGTGTTAAGGTGCACCGAGAAGATATGTTGTCTTAACGGTTTTTAGGAAGGGGGGAGGGAGTGAAACGCGAATGGAAAAATTTGAGTCGTTTGTACTGTATGACCAACTTTAGTCCCCGAGACGTCACCAGGTTGCCATAGAATTTTTTCTTTTCAGACATGAGGAGGGTTTAAGTTTAAGTTCACATGAACTTTGAAAGTTAATCTAAAATTACCCCGATGCGGAGAAACACAGGGAGTCTTCCATTTTTGAGTAATTTTGTGGGAATTTAGTACGTGAAAGAAAACTGTATTTAAAAAGAGGGGGGGGGAAATCTAAAGCCCTATTTTAAGGACCGTATTCTGGGGTGGGCTTACAGTAAAAACCGGAAAAATTTATAAAGTAATTAAAAAAACTGACTTCCAAAAGTTTGAATGTAGGGACAACCCCACAGACAGGGGTAGTGTGCCTTGTTGGAAATTTGTTTCAAAAGAGGTAAAGTCCCAGGGGATATGTGCAGGTTTTGTGGGGGAAAATCCCAAGGGAGGTGTTTTTGCGCACTAATCAGTATGATTTAAGCTTTTGGAAAATTTTTGGGGAGCCGTTTGGGCTGTTTTTCCACTGTAAGAGGAGAATTCTTTGGACATTTTTTTTTTCCCCCATTTGACCATGGTGGAATTTAGTGGGGTACATTTATAAATTAAGATATGGATACGAGGGGCCCTTTCCCAAAACCCTTTTTTTTTTTAAATGGGAAATTATGGAAGTCAGAGGGAGTAGAGGTAGTTTGGCCCCCAAATCTTTTGGGTAAGGGCGTTTTTTGGAGATTTGGGAAAAAAAAGTAGGAGGAGGGGGGCCTGTATGTTTAGAGGTTCGAAATGATTTGAGTTCTTTTTTTATCATTAAATAGTTGGTCTACGAAAAAAAAATTAAAACGTGCCAAGTGAAAGGATAAAAAGTCTTTCCCAGCTTTAAGACAGTAGGGAGTAGGGGTTTTAGGAAATACCGGGGTTGGAGGAAAATGTAAAACCCAAAATTTTAAAAAAAGCGGAAAGAGAATCCAATAGGATAGGGGGAGTTTTTCCCCCAAAAAGTGATGCCTTAAGATAAAGGCTAACAACCTGGGGATAAAATTTGAACCCCCCAAACCGGCCCCAGGAGCGGGTTACTTCGTCCAAGCGGGAGGATTGTTCGAGGTGAGGGAATTTTTACGTTGAAGGGTTAGGGAAGCCTTCCTCCAAACTTTGTGACTTTTAAAATAGGAGGTCTTTTTTGATTCTAGCTTTTTTTCCCCCCAAATGAAGTTTTTTGGGAAAAGACGTTGGAGTTTATGAAGAAAATGAGAGGGGAAAAATTTAAGGGATGGCACACAAATTATAGAACTTAGGTAAAAGGGCTTTTTTAAATGTTTTAAACTTCGTATCCAAAAGAGGTAAATTTAGCTATTGGTTTTTTTTCCATTCAAGGGCGCATAGGGAAAATTTTAAATTTTTGGAAAAAGTTTGATAGGGGAAATTAGCTACCTGTATGCGGTAGTTTACTGAAGTTTGGGGGAGGGGAAAAAACCATATTTTTTTTTTGGGCGTGGTTTGAGATGGGTTTTTTTCACAGGAAAAATATAGGGTTTTGATTTGTTTTAAATTTTTTTTTAGGCTTTTGAGAAGGAATGCAGAATATTTAGAATGGCCGGAATTTAGGGTGTGGGATTTGAGATGATTAACTAATTCGTCGCGAATAAACTTATTTTTTGGGGGGGGGTGGAAGTCATTACCGAAAAAATTTGCTACTTTGATTTCTTTGCTAAGGTTTTTCCGACAAAATATAAAATTAGTGGCGAAAAGGGGACAAATTGGGGGTTCCTTCGTCAAATTGAAGGGTTTGGAAAAGGGAAATGAAAATGAGTAGGAGGGGACGGGGTTTGTTTGGGCCATTAAGAATTTGTAGAAAGAGGGGGGGGAATCCCAATTTCGAGGTTAGCAATAATCGCCGTTGATTAACAAAAATTTTTTTTGGGTAATGTAAAAAGGCCAGTTAACGAGTGTTTTTTTGCCATGTACAAATCAAGTGACAGGGTGGCCTTTGTGTGATGTCAAATTCCAGTTTTGAGATCCTGTGGGTTTTGAAGGGGAAGGTCAGATTTTTTTGGGAGGCCAAACCTTTGATATGTTTTGTCTTTTTTTTTAAAAGGGGGGAATGGGCCCTTTTTGTTAGATACTTAATTTAGTTTGCCTGGTTAAAGGGATTTGGTTTTTTAGTGGCTTAAAATTTTTTGGGGTTGGTTCAAAAAAATACTGCAATTTTATTGAAATAGAGTTCCAAAAGGTTTTTGGGGTAAAAGAGGGAAAAAGGGATAATTTCTTTGCAAGATTTTGGAAATGGGCTTTGTTTATTTACTAATTTATAGCTAAATTCGGACTTCTGAAAAAATTGTAAGTGCGTTTTTTTTAAGAGGGTTTTGTTTGGCTTTGCTCCCCAAATTTTTGTAGGCAACCCGTAAATTTTTGGAAATTTTTTAATTTCATCATAAAGGGGGGGATAGGCTCACTGAAAAGTAAAAAGTATAGTTTTAAAAGGGGAAAATTCGGCGAAATTTTTGGTCGGCTAAATTTTAGAAGGAATTTATAATTTTGCCCCGAGTTGGTTAAGTGTGTTTAATTTTAGAAAAGTGGCATTTGAATTTGCTCTTTTTGGCAAATAAATTTTGAAAGGGGCTATCCCTTGAAGGTAATATTTTCCTTTCTTTGGCCAGGTTTTTTTATAAAATTTGGATAATGAATTTTTTTAGGTCGTTTGTAGTTTTTAAGATGTTTTTTGTTATCTCCGAGGGGATTATTTTTAAAGGCCGGGGGTCCGTAAATTAATTTTTTTATCAGGGCTCTAGGGTTGAGATTTTCTTTTTTTTTTTTCACGGCCCAATTGGATAAATCACCACAATGTTAAGCCTTTTGCGCCACCCTACTATGTTTGGGGAGGGAACGAGGCAAAAAATGGAGAATTTCGTCCAAGTGTTTTTTGAGGTAGGAAAAATTATTGGGGATTTTAGTAGAAAATTGTTTTTTTCGCCACATCCTTGGTTGGGAAGAAGTGGGATGCTTCAAGGAATAGATCCTTGGGCATGGTCAACCATGTTTGTGGCCAATGTTAGATGAAAAAATCTGGGGAGTACAATCTTATTTAGAGAAAAAAAATCGATTGGAGGACCGAAAGGGGGGGAGAAAAAGGGTGTAAATTTTTTTAGTGTTGCAAATATCTCCTAATCATGAAGGTCTTTCCCCCAATAAAAAAAGGGTTTTTAATCTGGGGTAGGAGATTGTTTCTGGATATGTCAGCGAATTTCTATTTTTTTAATTTTAAATCTCCACAGACGAATAAGCCCCCTTTTCCCCCCCTTTAGCCATCCCAATAGTTTCCCTTTAAAAAAGGAAAATTGGTTATAGTTTGGTGCGTACAAACATAAGGTATATGGCCCGGGAAATTTATTTAAAAGGAGAAATGATAAACGACCCGAGGGTCACAGTACTCGGTGGTTGTAAAGGGTTTCTGAAATTTTTTATTAAAAAAGACCCCTGCTTTTTTTTTGGGGGGGGTGCGCTTTAAAAAATGGAGGAAGCATTTGTTATATAGCCGAAGCATTGAAAATAAAAGATGCTCTTTTGCAGCGACTATGTCCCGCACGGATTTGATAGCATCTTCCCACACTAACGACCTTTTTTTTTTTAAAGGAGGTTTAACCCCCTTTTACATTAAAACGTATCTTTAACGCCCATTTAAATATAGTGAGAAGGTGATAGGCGGGTAGTACAATGAAAAATCGGAATTGGAAGCTTTACAATGGAAAAAAGTTATATTCTACCAAAATTTGCAAAAAAAATAAAGAACCAAATAGGTAAAAAGTGTAGAACTCCTTTTTTCCCTTAGGAAAGGGAAAACATTTGGGGGAAAGCCCGCTAAATAGGAGGAGAAAACAAAAAAAAAACGATGTAAAATTCAGTCAAGGTAACCATTCCATTTGGGAACCCCAAAATTTTGGAAAACAAGCGACAAAAGGATACTTTTTGGTGGGCTCAAAGCACAGAACTGGCCGAAGGTGGGAGGTTTTCGGCCATAAGGGGGAATCCTTTCGGTTCATTTGTTTCTTCCCGACTGGGCTAATTCGTCAACGGGAGAAAATTCCGTGTTTCGGTGAGTTTGGTTCTTCGGGGTGATGCAGGGACTTGTGTTTTCCTCTCTGTTAAAAAATTAAATTTACTGGGGGAAACCCCCCTCTGTAAGGAATTCTTTTTTCCCTGGGATTTTTGTGTAAGTGGAACTCTTTTGGTAGCATGGTAACCGAAAAGGCGGGGAATAAGGAAGAGGCTGAAATCTATCTGGCAAAATTCGTCTTGCGTAGGGCCCCCCGAAAGTCCTCTTTGAAATGTAAAGTGAAAAAGCGAGCAATGGTATCCCTGGGGGTAAAACCCTGTTGGGGGAGATTTTTGGCTTTGGGAATCCTGTGGATCCTGCTATTGTTAATCCTGGGCGAACTTGAGGAAAAACTAGACCCATTAGGTCGGTCAAGAAAATATTTAGTCTCTGCGGGTGAGGCCTTGGATACCCCCCTATAGCTTTTTTACGAAGACCTATCTTTTAGGTCCCCCGGATTTTTGGAGAGACATAGGACTCTCCTCCAAGGCATTATTGGGGTCCATTGGGGTGTGTGAAATTTTGAACTCGGATTTCTTTCAAAGTGTTCTGTTTAGAACCCAAAGATTGGGAAATCTCGTTTGGATCTGAAATCATTTTTTTAATGTCGTCTGTGACTGGTGCGAAACAGGAAAAAAAAGCCTTGTAAAGGGAGAGGTTTAAGAGGTTTATAGTCCACATCTTTCAGGTTTTTAAGATCCACAGAGCCCCGCTTGGAAAGACAGGGAGGGGCTGAAGGAATTGTAAGCCTTTTTTGGTCGGTTTTCGTATGAGATAGGGTTAAAAAAGTCAGGGATTTTGGGGGGTTGATTTTGGGGGTTTTTTTGATGTGCCACCCTGGACTCAAAGAAAAAGCAGTTTTTAGGAGCAGTTTTTGAGTTGAAGGGAGCAGGGGGATTCCAGGGGACAGCAATTTAAAAAAGATGTCTGTTAATGTTCTTTATTTATAAGGTAAAGTCCTGAAAACTTAAGAAATTTCCTTGAGGATTAGAGCAGTAACAAAGAGGTTTGGAGCGTTATTGCAATGAGTACTACTAAATTTATAGGTGAAATGAAAATGCAAATTTGAGTGAAGAAGATCCTCTAGTATATATTTCAGCTAAAAAAACTATGTAGGCGGTAATAGATTTTTTACTAGGCAGTCCCCAAAAAAGGTTTTTGGGGAAAAAAAAAGATTCACTTGCTCTTTCACAAGGTGATTATTTAGCAGAAATGAAAGCGCCCTCTTCAGTTGTTGCTTAGCTAGTGAGGCAGTGATCGCAATAGGAAACCAGGCAAGACTCAAATTTGGGGATTTCCAGGAGGAAATACTGAACATTTTTCCCCCTACAGCAGCCTTGTGAAAGGAGAGAGAACAGGACACAGCAGGGGGAAGGAGGCTCACAGATAAGTGTCACTTACAGTAGGGTAGTCGGGCCGGGCTGATGCTGTGCAGTGCTAAGGAAAGATGGCACCTCTTCCCTCTGCAGCTTCTGAGCTGAGCTCACCACACTATAACTTCGGCTCTGCACCTCCAATTTGAGTCAGGTTTGGACCAGGGAGTAGCTTGTCCTCCAGAGAAGGTCTTCAGATATTTGTAGCAGAGATTCTTCCGCTTTTTAGGCTTATTTGAGCCGCAGAACAGGGGTTCCTTTCAGGAGAGATCCCTCACCACGTCTGATCACATCTCCTGCTCAGGCCACGCCCACAATTGTGTTCTATGGAAAAGCCGTGCAGCAGTCCCCACTGCACGGGATTTCCGCCTGGTAGTTTTTCCGCGCGTGGGTCGCTCAAAGGACACTGAGCATGTTCATTCTTCCGTCCGGACGGAATATGAACGCCTCAGTGGAAGGGGGAGGGCTCTGACCGGTATTTGTCCACTGCCGTGTGAACACACCCTAAATCTCTGAGACCACAAGTTCATAATTTGGTTTAGGTCAGGTGAGGAAGGGGACCATGTCATTATTCTTTTATCTTTAAATCCTATACTGGCTAACCCCACAGTGCAGAACTTCAATGGATGTGATAGAGCACTGCCCTGCATAAAAATCATGGATTTCATAAAAGATGCAGATTTTTCCTGTAGCACTGCTTATAGAAACTGTCAGTAGGTTTGGAAGTTGATTTTGAGTCCATCTTCATCCTGAAAAGGTCCAATTAGCTAATCTTTAATAACACCAGCCCACAGCAGTACCACAACTTCACCTTGCTGGCCTCTGAATTGAAGCGCAGGTCCACTACTCTAACTGATCCAGCCACAGACCCATCCATCTGATCTGTTCAGAATCACTCTCGTTGTATCAATCCATGAAACCTCTGAAATATCTGTTTTAAGATATTTCTTGGCCCAGTCTTGATGTTTCAGCTGATGTGTCTTGTTCAGTGGTGGTTGTATTTAAGCCTTTCTCATCTATTTTTCAGTGTCAAATGTGGCTAAATGTATGAAAGTGTTTTTTGTGTATTCATAAATGGTGTCTAAAGTTCATTGCACATTGCCTGTGTGTTTGGCGCATAAGTAATGCACCAAACATGTATAAAGGCTATAAATAGGCTGGGGAAAAAAAAAAAAGAAAAAAGTCATTAGAATAGCATGTCAGTGAATAGAAGCTATGGTACTGTTCGTGCTTGGTGGACCACAGGTCCCAGCAATACCTGTGCTGTGCTGGCTCTTGCTGTATGTAGAAAAAAGGGTGAGAGCAGCAAAAATACATTTCAAATTTAATGTAGTTAAAATAAAAAATGTAAAAATCTGAACATCATCATCAGTGGTTTATTTAATATAAAATTAGTTTTAGATTCTATTAATTTTAAATACATTTTATAGGAAATATTTCCATATTTTTGGGATATAATATATTTTTATATTAATTTATATAGGCTGTGGGGAGGGGAGGGTGGGGGTAGGGGGGGCTGTGGGGAGGGAGGCTGTGGGGAGGGAGGCTGGGAAGGGCAGGTTGTGAGGAGGGATGCTGTGGGAAGGGGAGCTGTGAAGAGGGATGCTGTGGGAAGGGGAGGCTGTGGGGAGGGGGGCGGGGGGAAGGGGGGGCTGTGGGGAGGGATGCGTGGGGAAGGGGAAGGCTTGTGGGAATGGGATGCTGTGGGGAGGGAAGGCTGTGGGGAGGGGAGGCTGTGGGGAGGGATGCTGTGGGAAGGGGGTAGGGATGGGGGTGGGGGGGGGGGGGGGAGGGAGGGGGAGGCGTGGGGGGAATTTTTGTGGGAAGGGGAGGCTGGGGAGGGGATGCTGTGGGAAGGGGAGGCTGTGTGGAGGGAGGCTGTGGGGAGGGATGATGTGGTGTGCCATGCGGTGGGTGCCATGCTGGGGGGGTGCCATGCTGTGGGGTGACATGCTGTGAGATGCCATGCTGTGGGGTGACATGCTGTGGGGTGACATGCTGGGGGTGACATGCTGTGGTGCAACATACTGGGGATGCCATGCTGTGGGGTGCCATGCTGTGGAGTGACATGATGTGGGGGTGACATGCTGTGGGGAGGGATGCTGTGGAGTGACATGCTGTGGGGGTGACATGCTGTGGAGTGACATACTGTGGGGTGCCGTGCTGTGGGGTGACATGCTGGGGGGTGCTGTGGGTGACATGCTGTGGGATGCTGGGTGGTGACATGTGGGTGACTGATGTAGGTGCTGGGGGGGGGTGACATGATGTGGGATGCTGGGGGGGGGGACATGATGTGGGTGCTGGGGGGACATTTTGATGTGTGGTGTGGGGGGAGGGGGTGAGAGATATGAGGTTCGAGGGGAGGAGGTGGAGAGATGGGGGGTGTTGGGGGGGGGTCAGGGTCAGAGACATGGGGTGTTAGGAATCCTATCCTGTGTTATCCTACCTGCTGGCGTTGGGTATCTAAGCCTATCCTGTGTTATCCTATCTGCTGGTGTTGAGTATCTAAGCCTATCCTGTGTTATCCTACCTGCTGGCATTGGGTATCTAGCCTATCCTGTGTTATCCTACCTGCTGGGCATTGAGTATCTAAGCCTATCCTGTGTTATCCTACCTGGTGGCGTTGAGTATCTAAGCCTATCCTGTGTTATCCTACCTGCTGGCGTCGAGTATCTAAGCCTATCCTGTGTTATCCTACCTGCTTTTCCTGGCGTCTTGCGGCATATAGTGATGTGCTGTACTTAGAAGCATGTGGGGCCCGGCGTGTACTTCTATAGCGCTGTGTGCCGACTCCCATAGACTTTTACATGTCACTTTTCTTCCAGCGCACAGAACACATTGGGGAAACCAGCAGCTAATCATAGCTTTCAGTGAGAGCTATGAATTACTGTATTTGTGGGCTGTACTACGGGAGCATTGCACTGAGGGTGTATACCACAATATGGTCATTGTATGGTGGTAGTATACAGTATGATGAGCCTGTGTACACTGGTGACTACCACTATATGGTCACTGTATGGAGGTAATATACAGTCTGTAGAGCCTGTGTACACTGGTTTTCACCACTATATGGTCACTGTATGGAGGTAATATACAGTCTGCAGAGCCTGTGTACACTGGTGTCTACCACTATATGGTCACTGTGTGGAGGTAATATACAGTCTGAAGAGCCTGTGTACACTGGTAGCTACCACTATATAGTCACTGTATTGAGGTAACATACAGTTGGAGAGCCTGTGGACACTGGTGTTACCAAAAATATGGTCACTGTATGGGGGTAATATCAGTCTGCAGAGCCTGTGTACACTGGTGTCTACCACTATATGGCCACTGTATGGTGGTAATATACAGTCCCGTAGAGCCCGTGTACACTGGTGGGCTACCACTGTATAGTCACTGTATGGAAAGGAAAAAACAGTTTTTTTGGAGAGCCTGTGTTACCCTGGGGTCTACCACTATATGGTCACTGTTTGGAGGTAAATATACAGTCTGCAGAGCCTGTGTAACTGGTGGGCTACCACTATATGGTCACTGTATGGAGGTAAAACACAGTCTGCAGACCTTGGTGTACACTGGTGTCTTAAAATATGTCACTGTAGGTGGTATATACAGTATGATGAGCCTGTGCATGGTGTCTACCCCTAATGTCCATTGTATGGAGGTAAATACAGTCTTTCAGAGCCTGTGTACACGGTGTTACACTATATGGTCACCTGTTGGGGTTTAAACCCTGGATGTGTCTACACTATATGCACTGTTGGCGTATTTTACAGTCTCAGAGGCTGTGTACACTGGTGTCTACCACTTTATGGGGCAATGTTTTGGCAGTAATATACAGTCTGCAGAGCCTGTGTACACTGGTGTCTACCCTATATGGTCATTGTATGGTGGAAAATTTGGTTGTAGTGAGAGGTTTATGTTCAGGCACAGTTTGGCGTTTTTACAGTTTTGGCGTTATCTCCCAGCTTTCCTGGATGCTGAATAGGTTCTCCAATGTCTAGGAAAGCTGGATGACAGCTAACCCTTCAATTAGCTTTCTTCTAGAGCTATTACAAGGTTATAGTGGGCGTGGCTTTTGTAAAGGGGTGTGGCATGTTGTGAACGGGGTGTGGTAATGCAAATTGTTAATGGGGGCGTATTCAGGTTTAGTGCCTAGGGCAGCATGACCTATAAATACAGCCCTGCCTGTCGCTCCTATTCTGATTGGTTGGTTTCTGCTGACCAATAAGAAGAGCTTACAGAAGTTGAATTACTGTATTTCCCGGCAATTTTCAATATCCCAATTCCTTATGTTGCGCCGGTCTCGGCGACAACCGCGTTGTGAGGGATTTCATTGATTTATGTTTATAGAAGGTTTCAGCTCTTTTTCAGCTGAGAGCTGAGATTTCATTGCCCCGATCTCTCCATTGACTACAATGGGACAAGTAGCTCGTGCTCTGATTGGCCGAGATAGCCAAGCCCCCGCTAGTTCAACCAATCAGCTCTTTTCTGCATTTTTACTGTATTTTGAACTGTCCCCCCTTTGAATTTGATTGGTCAAAACGTCTCCATAGGTTATAATGGGTCCCTGTCGCTCCTATTCTGATTGGCTGAGATAGCCAAACCCCCGCTAGCTCAACCAATCAGCTCTTTTCTGCATTTTTTACTGTATTTTGAACTGTCCCGCCTTTGATTTTGATTGGTTCATACTTCTCCATAGGTTTTAATGGTTCACTGTCGCTCCTATTCTGATTGGCCAGGGTAGCCAAGCCCCCGCCAGCTCAACCAATCAGCTCTTTTCTGCATTTTTACTGTATTTTGAACTGTCCCGCCTTTGATTTTGATTGGTTCATACTTCTCCATAGGTTTAATGTTCACTGTCGCTCCATTCTGATTGGCGAATTCTGCCGGACCCAAACAGAATAGCTTACAGAATTGAATTACTGTATTTTGGCAATTTCCCAATATCCTATTTCCTGATGTAGCGCCATTCAGGATTTTTGGAAAGTGATTTTTTTATTTTATTTATTTTTTATTAGGTTTGAGCTCTTTTTCTGATAATGTTTTCCGCCTTTATAAAGGCGATTATTTTGGAATCATACTCCATGCCGCACGGAGCTGAGAGCCGAGATTTCTGTTGCGATCTTCTATATGTTTCCTCTCATGTTCTGTTCTCGCTTCACTTCGCCTCTGCCAGATCATTTAGACCAAAATTAAACAGGCTGCTGTCGGAGCTGCCGGCGTGCACGTCCCTCGTTTTTGCGACTCGCGCCGTACATCCTGGGAGTTTTCGAGGAGGCCGTCACGCCCCGGACGCCCCAACCGCCCCATTGCCCGCCCCTTCTTGCGAGGCGCGCTGAAAGTGGGAACGCTGGCAACACCGCATCCCTGCGTCCGACGGGGGGATTGGGGCCGGTGAGGCGGGTTACCCCAAAGAAAAAACAGGCGTAAAGCCCGTTCATACATGTCGCCCATAGAATTTTTGTTGGTTTCCCAGTATATTATATGATATGGTCAAAAAAAATAAATGCCTGGTCTTTAAGGAGTTAAAGCTAATCAATTAAATGGAGACATCCTTTAACAAAGAAATCTGTATAAAACACTCATAATAAAACGCATGAAATTTAAATGAATACAATCAAGTATTTGATTCTAAAACAGACTAACTTGTTGAGATCACTGAGTGCAATCCACTATATATTGAAACTCTGGATAATGCTGACTGTCCAGTAATACACATATATTTATTCACTAATAAATACTGTATACTATATTATTATTATTATTTATTTTAAAGCACCATTAATTCCAGGGCACTGTACAATCCAGGTTGGGGTTACACACTTAAGATGTCAAACAAAGTATAATGGCAACAATAAATGACTAACAACTGGTACAGAGGGAGAGAGGACCCTACCTGCAAGAGCTTTCAAGGAGAGAGGAAAGAGACAGAAGGTGAGGGGCAGACATGTTTGTAAGGTGTAGGGGCAGTGGGGTTATTGTAGGTTATAGGCAAACCTGAGGAGATGGATTTTAAAGTTAGTGACACTGGAAGAGTCTGATGTGGTGGGGTAGTATCGATCACATAGGTGAATGACATTTTGAAATTCATGCATTTTATTTTTTATGAATTATTTTAGACCAGGTTAGGACAGTTAAAATATAATATATTATTTAAATGTATTTGTGTGGAGTAAAGAAATGAGGAAATTGAATTATACTGAACTGACAAAGAGTCTGGAGAAGGCATATTATATATTTAATATTGTTAAAACATCATCAGAATATGTAAGAAGAAAAGTTACTGAATAATTTAATATAAGAAAAGGCTGCCTTGCACAATGAAGTAGAGTCGATAGATAACAAATCCTAGACAAGCACTAGGAGATAGGTCTATAATATTTTTTATACATCCAACTGAATATATTGCACTGTTTTTTGTATGTTATTATCTTTACAAGATTTTGTTGGGAGTAAAAAGTAGATTTTGATGCATACAGTGCACATGCTTAGGGGCCTATATCACCTTGGGAATAAAGAGGACTACCAGTAGCCACAGACTTGAATTATGTTATAAATATAACTTTTGAATGGTAGTATATGTGGTAAATGACTATTCTAGCTGCAAACGTCTGGTTGTTAATACAATATCTACATAGGTGTATAGAGGCCCATTTCCAACAACCATCACTCCAGTGTTCTAATGGTACATTGTGTTTGCTAAGTGTGTAAGAAAGCTATTGGATACTTTGAACACCCTTTGTATATTTTTATATTTATATATGTTTTATGTTTTAATGCTCTTACACAATAAAAACACTTCTATTCAAAAAAGAAAACACGTTTTTACATTGCCAAAGTCTGAGAGCCATAACTTTTTTATTTTCCTGTGTACAGAGATGTGTAGGGGTTCGTTGTTTTTTGCAGGAATGAATTGACGTTTTTATTGTTATCATTTTGGGGGGGCACAAGGTAGTGTTTTTTATTTTTAACAATGGTCTCTGTGCAGTATGTATGAAAAGTTACTTTTACTCTGTGGGTCGATACGATTATGGCAATAACCAGTTTATATGTATGTTTATATATATATATATATATATATATATATATATATATATATATATTTATATATTATATATATATTTATGTTGAAGTGCTTTAAAGTGTTTTTATTGTGTAAAACAATATTTATGCATCGCTGCCTTCTGACAACCATAACTTTTTTATTTTTCCGTATACAGAGTTGTGTAAGGGCTTTCTTGGGGGGGATGGACCGACCTTTTTAATTGGTACAACTTTGGTGTTTATATGAGTTTTTTAATGCTTTTTATTCCATTTTATGTGCTGTGGTTTGAACAAAAATCGCAATTCTGTGACTGTATTTTTTTATGTCATTTAATTAACATGACATATTTATAGGACAGGTTGTTATGCACGTGGTGATACCAAATAAGTGTACTTTATTTACTTGTGATCTTTTTTGGGGCAATTGGCTTTTGTAAAGGAAGAAGAGGGCGGTGTACATGTTTTTATTTTATTTTTCATGGTTGTGATTTACTGTGTTTTTACTTTTTTACTTTTTACACTTTTCCCTTTTCCCCATAGCAAATTGTATCAGTGATCCTCAGATCACTGATACAACAGAGATCAGTGCACAACATTGCTGCTGTATGCTCATCTCTATGGCAACTGTCAGTCACCATGCCTTGCAATGTCCATAATGCATTGTGGAGCATTGGAGACACCACAGACAGTCCGGAAGTGTTACTTACACTCCCTGGCTGATCAGAGAGGAGACAGCAGCTGCATGATCATCTGTACCTTAGCTGCAGCAATGTATTACATTGCTGCAGCTAAGGGGTTAATCACCCACGGCCGGAGTGAGTTCCAGCCACGGGTGATACGGTATGAAGCCAGCAGTAAAGTACCACTGGCCCATGTCGCGATCGCACCAGGCTCGCTTGTTAGCCCACGCGATCTGCAGGACGTACCCATACGTCCATTTATGAGAACGCATTTCCTATGTCAGGAAGGGGTTAATATAACTTAGATTGCAAAATCTTTAATTTAACTCAATTTAGTTCATGCTAAAGTGAATACATCTCGCATCAAAGTCTTCCAGGCATGAAGTGAACAAGTGGGCAACATATTATAACATCTATCTTCCCTTTTTCAATAACTACCTCTTTTAGAGCCTAGATGGAGAGGGTTACTCAACTTGTCTAAAGGGTTCAGATCAGGAGACACACTTGACCACTGAATCACTTTCACTCTCTTCTTCAGAAATATCTTCAGAAATGCATCAGTGGCCTTAGATGTGTGTGTTTGGATCCTTGTTATGTTGGAAAGGTGCACAAAAACCAGGATCACAGAGTGAAGGTAACATCTTCTCTTTCAATATAGAGCAGCACATCTGTGAATTCATGATACCATTAATGAAATGGAGTTCCCTGACAACAGCAGCTCACATGCAGTCCTATATAAGAACACTGCCACGACCATGTTTCACAGTAGGCACCATGGGCGACAAGTAAGATTATTGGTACCTATTATTATTGGTACACCATTTTTTTGCGTGCATTTGTAGCGTAGCACGCCCCCGATCTCAGGTGCATTACAAAGTGCCGCGGGCACTCTGTAATGTGCCTGATATAGGAGTGCGCCTGGTTACAAATAGAACGAACAAGGCTGAAAAGACACCAGTCTTCTGGTGCAATCCCATTCATACATGTCCCCCCATGTATTTTTCTGTATCCTGCTCACTTCATACCGTTTTAAGCCTTCAGCCGCTATACTGATGCCTCTACCCTGTGTCAGTCTCTGCACTGGCTGCCTATTCAGTACAGAATACAACATAAACTCATCACTCTCACACATAAGGCTCTCCACAGTGCTGCACCCCCATACATCTCCTCCCTTATCTCTGTCTACCACCCTACCCGTTCTCTCCGCTCTGCTACTGATCTAAGACTACACACCTCACTCATCCGAACCTCCCATGCCCGTCTCCAAGATTTTTCACGTATTGCACCAGTTCTCTGGAACATGTTACCCCATGTGATCAGGCACACTCACAACCCTCACAGTTTTAAGTGCGCTCTGAAAACTCATCTTTTTAGACAAGCCTATCAAGATCCCTAATTGTTATGCCCCCAAATTCTGTCACAGATTCGTCACTTCCTGCACTTTGGCACCCACAGGCACTTATTTGTATATAGATGTAAGGGTTGGGGAAATGGAAAGGGCCATCCACTTTTTATGTTATACAAAACCCCCAAAATATTTATTTTCCCAGGGGCTGGCCCATTGAAAACCAAGAAACTTGTCACCTTTTTTTTTCACCCTCCCCCCCTTTAATAGATTGTAAGTTTGCGAGCAGGGCCCCCCCCCCCTCCGGGGTGTCTCATTTGTCAGAAAGCTTTTTTATAATTTTAAATGCGGTTTGTCTGTGCTTTTTCCCTCTTTATTGTAAAAAATGCTTCCCGGAATTTTGTTGGTCCCTAAAAAATTTAAAAAAACTTAAAAATTAAAATTAATTTTTTTCATTTCCCAAAAAACTTTTTAATCTTGTTCTCATCACTCCCAAGTATAGAGTACCTGTAGTCTTTATATTTTTCTGCATAGGCCATGGAAAATTGTAGATGGGTGTTTTTGTGCATGGGCTTTAGGCGAGGCTTCCTTCAGGGAAATAAAACCCCCTATTATGCCAGTCCCCGGGAAAATGTACCCCCTGTATTTTTATAAAAAGGAAACACCTAACCCCCCGATTGGTTTTCTCCCTTTTTTTAAAACTTTAAAACTTGCAGGGAAAGATTTTCTTCAACCACCTTTCTAGATTAAAATAATTATTCTCCTTCTCAGGTTTTGGGGACTTTCTTCTTTTCCTTGGGTTGCCTTTGCTGCCTGCATGAAAAGGGAGAAGGGGTTTTTTTTTTCTAGGAAAACGATTCTCATAGTCACCGGGCCCTGTGGAACTTTTTTATTAAAGTTTTTAATTTCACTGTGTTAAATTTTTTTCATTAAAAATTATTCCCAATTTAAAATTTTAAAGTTTTTGCTTCTAAGACTAATTTTTGCAACACACTCTTGAATTAATTTGTCAGGAAAAAAATTATTTTAAACTTGGTGTGAATTTTTTCCCTTTGGGCTTTCCGGAGGGCCGTTGGGAAATGTGAGGGACCAGGGGCCGGGATGGGGAATAAAAATCACCCCTGGCACAAAGCCCCAGAGCCCACATATGATATCCGCTTTTAAAAAAATTCCCTTGTTCTCCTCCCCCCTTTTAAAAAATAAAAATTACCTAAGGGTGTTTTTTCCCCACGGGGGAAATTTTGATGTTTTTTTTTAGTGTTTTGGTGATTTTTGGCAAAAAGGCAGAGCAGTTAACCCTGTAAAATTTTGCACAAAAAACGCATAAAAAATTTGAAAAAAAACCGCCCCCTGTGGGGAGCCCCCTACACACAAGAAAGGGAAAAGGAAAGAAAACAGTTGGTTTCCCAGAAAACCCCCTTATCCAGAGTCAGGTGTGCATTTCCCCCTTTACAACCCGGGACAATAAACCTAAACACTACATAAGCCCCGCATAACCTACAACCCCACCAATCACTTTACCATTAGTAAAGGTCACCATCCCCTAAATTCCCACCCCAATTTGATTCAACACAGAAGTTAAATTCCCCCTGAATCAGGGACTCCGGGAAGGCTTCATCTCTAATGGAAAGTTGTTCTCTTCCCCTTTTTTTCTTTCGGGCCCCAACCCCCAAAGAGTTTTCCCCGGGTTTGGGGTTTTCCCCTTCCATTTCTTTCTCTGCCCCCCCAGTACAGCATCCCAAATTTCCCTTTTTCCCCCCGGTCACTACTCGCCCCTGTAAAATTTTTAACACAAATACATCTTGACTCCTTTTTCTTTTTCAGCATTTTTCCTATAAATTTCCCCCAAAACCCCTTTATGTTAGCCCGGTAAAAATTTAAAAATTTAAAAAAAATTTTCAGATAAGTGGAAGAATAATGGAAGGGACCCCCTTTTGGTTTGGGGATAAAAAGGGCCCCTCCTTAATTTGGAAGGTAGACAGGGGCAAAACCCCTTAATTGGCCCCCAGAAAACTAGCCAGGTAGCGGGGTGCCCAGAAAATTGGCAGGTGCGGGGGAAGCCCCCAGAAAATTTGCCGGGGTAGCTGGGGTTTCCCCCCAGTAAACTAGCCGGTAGCTGGGGCTGCCCCGGGTTAAAAACGACCCGGAAAGCGGGGCTTGCCCCCAAGAAAGACCCGGGGGGTTTAGTGGGGGTGCCCCCAAGTAACTGGGCCAGGTAGCTGGGGCTCCCCCCAGAAAATAGCCAGGAAAATGGGGTTTGCCCCCCAGTAACTAGCCATTTAACTGGGGGTTTGCCCCCCAGAAAATTACCCCGGGTTTAGCTGGGGCCTCCCCACAGAAACTACCCGGGGGTTGGGCGGGGGCTGTTACATAATTTGCCAGGTAGTGGGGTGCCCACAGTAACACCCGGTTTGTGGGGCTGCCCACAGAAAATAGCCGGGTTTTGGGGCCCCCATTTAATTACCCCGCTAGGGCCAGTAGTAGGCAGGGCCATTGTAGGGCAGGGCCAGTTTTTTGGCAGTAAAGGGCCCAAAAAAAGTTTAGGCCCAGTCGGGGCCCATTTAAAATTTAACAGTAGGGCCGGGTATGTGGCAGGAAAGGGAACTAATAGGAAAGGAAAAGGGCCCTTTATATAGGCGGGAGGGGGAGTATTTTAGCAGGGCCACTTATAGGGAGACAGGGGCAATTTAAAAGGGCAACAGGACTGGTATATAGGCAGACGGGGCGGAAATATAGGTACCCAGGGCTGGTATTTGGGTAGACAGGCTGGGTATAAGGTAGCCGGGGCCCGGGGTATAAAGGAAAACGGGGCAGTATATGGGCAACAGGGTGGTATCTAGGTGGGACGGGAGCAGCATATGGGTACCCAGGGCTGGTATATAGGTAGAAAAGACCCAGCATAAGGTAGAAGGCAGTATATGGGGAAGACAGGGCTGGTATATGGGTAGCCGGGGCTGGTAAATAGGTAGACAGGGGGATAGGGGGCAGCAGGGCGGGGCCCTTATAGGTAGCCAGGGTTTTATATAGGTAGAAAAAAAAAAAGGGCAGCATATGGGCAGACGGGTGCTTTAAGGTACCCCAGGGCTGGTATATAGGAAAGCCAGGGCAGCATAGGGGCCCAAGGGGGGCGTTTGCTAGGGTCCTAAAAATTCGGGGCACGGGCCTTTGTTAGAAAGCGAGGGGAAAGGGAAAACCAGTCGCTTTTCTCCCAATGCATAGGGGGGCTTAGCGCGGTGGGGCCCGCGCTTTTTAACCCTTTTATGCCATTTAAAATTTCGGGGACATCCAAAAGCAAAAAAGGGGTAAATTTAAAACCCCGCCCTTGCTTTTTGACTCCCTTACTGGGGGGCTCTGGGGAAAACATCCCCATCCTCCCACCCCAACGGCTACAGCTTTGTCCCACTCCAAACCCCCTGTGAATTAAAAATTTACAGGTTGCCCCCTCATTTTTTTCCCAAAAAATTTTTGGGGGGGCAAAAAAGTTGCCTTTATAGTCTGAAAAATCGGTTTAGGGGGGGTTGATGTAGTTTAACCCCAAAAATAACACAATTTTTTCCCCATTTTTTTTCTTTAATACCCATAACTTTTTTCTTTGGGTTTGCTGTTCTAAAGGTCAGGGGATTTTTTTGGTTGCTTTTTTTTCCCTTTTTCTTGCACTTTGGGGATGAAAAAAAAAATTTTTTTTTTTTTTAATTTTTTTGTGGGAAAGTGTAATGGAGGGGGTAAAATATCAGTTTTATAGCCAGGGTTTTTTTTTACCACGTAAATTCCAAATATGTGTACTTTTTTTTCAATTTTTCATTGACAACATTTTTAATGGGGGGGAAAAGGTTTTTATATGGGGGTTTTTTTTTGTTTTTTTTTTCCCTTTTTTTACTTGTTTTACCCACTTTAAACATCGGGACTTATCTCACTCCCCAGATGAACCCTACTCAGTGTTCCCGCAAGGGACAGTATATACACAATGAAACCACACAGGTAAAAAATTGGACATGTGTTTATACTGTTCCTGTGTGTTTTATTACAGAAATAAAATTTTTATACCCCAACTACCCACTATATTTTTATATAAAATATAATTTTAATTTTTTAATTTTTAAAATATTTTTTATACACCACACATGTATTCACACAGGGAAAAGAAAAAAATAATGTATTTTTACTTATTGGGTTTTGTGTTACTTTTTGAGTATTTACTTTTTTTTTCCCCCCTGGGTGTGTTTTTTTACGTGTTTTTGTGTTTTTATATATATATTTTTATATATATTTGTTTTAAATAATAGGGGGGTTGTGTGTTTTTTAAAAATTTTATATTTTACTGCAAAAATACACACAGGAACAGTATATACACATTTTCCAATATTTAACTGTTACTTTTGGGGATTTTTGCCCTTTTAATGTTATGTATATCCCAAATTATACTGAAACCTTTTGTGACACAGGCCCGGGTTATAAACATGACATGTGAGGGGGGGGGCTTTAGCCCTCCATCCCTGCAGGAATCCTTATGCGGGTCACGGGGGGTTTTTAAAAGCTCCGGGGGCTGTTTAGGCAGCTTGGAAGACTTGAGGAAAAACAGAAGCTTTTCCCGGGTTTTTCCTTTAGGGGATGGGCCGACGATCTGTGTGGGAAAACCGTCAGAAGCAGGCGGGGAAAACCTTCCCGTCGGTGCTGTAGCTCCGGGGGGGGGTGAAAAGGGGAGCCACAGAAGGGGAGGAGGGGTCCTTTAAATCCTCCCTGAGAGTCCCTGAGGGTCAGGTGGGGGCGGAAGTTCTCACTGCAGCGACCCCAAAAGAGAGTGGGGGAGAAAATTTCTTTTCGGGGCAGAAGGCTTTAAACCCCGGGGTTTTTCCCCCCCAAAAGATACTGCCTAGGGGACCCCCCCTGATATGGGGCAGCCCAAGGCGGGGGAATATAGGTAGCAGGGCAGCATGGGGGCCCAGAGGGCTGGTAATAGGAAACCCAAGGGGGTATATAGGTCCCGGGGCCCGCAAAATTGGGAAGACGGGGCTGGTATATAGGTAGACAGGGCAGCTTTTATGGGCAGACAAGGGGTGGAAATTTTAGGTACCCAGGGCTGGTATTTTGGTAACCCAAAGGGCAGCATATGGGCAGACAGGGGTGGTATATAGGAAAACCCCCCAGGGCAGCATATGGGCAGACAGGGCGGTTTTTTTAGGTAGCCAGGGTGGTGTATGGGGAAACCCCAGGGCAGATATGGGCAGACAGGGCTGGTATATAGGTAGCCTGGGCAGCATAGGGGCGACAGGGCGGGTTATAGGTAGCCAGGGGCGCATAGGCAGACAGGGTGGATATAGGCAACGGGTGGTTATACTGTAGGACCAGGGTGGTGTATAGGTACCCCAGGGCAGTAATGGCGACAGGGCTGGTATATGGGGGCCAGGGCTGGTAGTTTTAAAAAAAAATAAAAAAAAATACTTACTTGGGTCTCTGCTTCCTCTTCTTCTTCCCTGGAGGCCGCCGGCAGCAGACGCGGGGCCGCGAGCAGGCGGCGATGAGTTTCCACATCGTGCCCCTGCCCCGCGGCCCTCCTGGGGTAAAGGGGGTCAGAAGATCCAATGTTCAGCCGGCTGTGCTTGCCCGCAGGGTGCAGGCGGCGGCCGTGATGGCTGCATGGCTGGGTCGGTGACCCACCTGCACCGGTGGCGAAGGGGCCTGTGGGTCCCCTGCCACAGGGGTCCGTCGTGACCCCAACCATTGCGGCCCGTACGCCCCAGCCAGGCCCCGGGGACCCCGTGCCCCGGGGAAAACAGGGTCCCCTGGGCGGGCAATCCAAATCGGCCCCTTTCGGCCCGCCCCCAGGGCCCCGCCGGGCAAACCCCCGGTTTTTGCCCTTGGGCAGTCCGGGCCTTGATGATGCTAACGGTGTAATGATCTTTGTTATTTGGGACTAGTATTAAAGACTTTGTCAGATCAGGTTTTTAAACCCCCCCTGAAGAACCCCTGTGCGAAAAATCGTAGGAGGTTGTTTGGCAGATACCATTTGGGGTAATTTTTATTGTAATATGACTATTG